>NWUY0300006558.1:25280-36527 GCA_004151065.3 Larix sibirica
GTATACTATTTGAATCCTTAAAAAATACCCTAATAGAAATTGATGGTGATCAGGGCATAATTTTAATAGAAACAACAATCCACTATAATTTTTTTGAAATTTTCTACCAGAATAATGTCCAAAAAAAACTTCCCCTCCCCAATGTCTCATATAATTGATCCCTATTAAGACCATTATTTGGCATTGTGGACTAAAACTATAAAAACATCTTGAGTAGCATCCATAAATGAGACATTCTTGCAACTATAACTACAACCAAAATAACATCCTTACTAACATCCCTATTAGGAATAAATAGATATCAGTTGGTTCATAATTAAGAAACTGAAACTAGGCTAATGCCTCTTCGGGTTTTTAATGTACCTCCCCGCCTTTGGGAAAAAGATTATAAATGTTAAGTCCTTGGCTTACCAAAGGGTTGATTTTCCCTATAGATCCTTTGTATTGTTCATGTATGTTGATTCGTAGATTGTTGTCTAAGTTATTGTTTATGTTATTGTTGTGGTCTCATAAGTGAATAATTATTATTTAGTGATGTATTATGTTATCTTAGAAAAGAATGGAATGAGAATCCCATTTAAAAACATTATTTGCATTGTATGGTGATGATGTATTTTATTCTTGTTCATTATCTTTGATGTTGGATAACAATAAATTGTTTCCATAGTTGTTTAGGTCTTGGGTTAGAATGACGATCCATCATATGATAATACTTATCACTATTTAGGTAGAAAATGGTTGTGGTGTGATAGTTAAATACGTGCACAATAATTAAAGAAAAAGTTTAAATATCATGATGGGTGCTAGTTGTGGCAGTCATACTATGTGAGCCTTGTAAAAACTTGAGTCTCATCACTACATTTTAGGTGAGACCTTCCCTTTCATAGGGATTGAAAATTCCAGTGGCTAGACTACAACGAACCCACTTTATTGGACATCGATGTGGATCCTGATCTAAAATTGAGCCAACAAATGTTTTCTTTGTTGGCCCCCTTCATAATGTGTACAATATTTTAACAGTTTGATTGACATGTTGACCCAAATCTATGTGGAATATTGATGGTTCAAGAAGGTCTATCTCTTCTAGAAAATGCATTATGGATTGCTAGTCTCGTTGGATGCACAACAACCATCACACTTATGATATATTTTGGGTATAGTTCCCAGTGGAATTGATTGAATTATTTAGTATATTAGGTGAACATCCATGATGTGATTAGAAGAGAACAAGAGATATCAAGTGGGATGTCCACAATCTAGTTGCATTATAGATATTTAATCATGAAGTTCAAGAATTGTTGACTTTTAGGTTAAGACTATGATAGAATTATATATTATTAAGTTTGTAATGGAGTTGAACCGGTCCTTTTCAAGAGGAGAGGAACAATTGAAAAAGGAGATCATGGAAGGCTAGTGAAGGAAATGGAAACGTGGGTGAATATGTTTTTGGTGGAAGAATACTATATGAAATTCAAATCATCGATCATGGAAACATAAGCACTTTCTCTCATAGGTGACTTTAGATGGGGCTTGCAGGAATGAAGAACTAAGGGAGGAAGGTACCACAAGAGAAATAGCATGATCTGGAGAGGGAAGAGTGGGATTTGAAATAGGATGCAATAACTAATTGGTGGTAGCTAAACAAAATGTAGGAGGTTCCCTGGAGGGTGGAAAGAGTGAAGATGGCTATCAATAGGGAAGGAAGTATAGAATCATTTGAAGGAATTGGAGGGGTTACATAAATGAGGAGAGAAATTCGGTGGATGGTTGAATGAATGGGAATTTGCAGCTAAATAGGTTCTAGAGAATGAACTACATGGGGGAGAGACATTTAGAGAGTCAAGTGAGTCTATGGGGAAAGTGAAGCAAGATAGATCGTCGAAGGTATAGTGGGAATTTGTGTCTAAGAAGAATGGAGATCATATTAAGGAGAAGACCATACTCATTGAACCACAAGAGGAAAAGGCACTCAACAATGTGTTCTATTTGTTTAAACAAGAAGATGGATGAGAAGTAGACATGGTATGAATTGAAGGTAGTGGAACTAGTCTAGAACAATAAAAAAACCCTACTCATCTTGAGAAAAATTGAGGTAATTATTAATTGATCATCTATTTTTATTTGAAAAAACCTCCTAATATGGTTTGGAGAGTAGTGGCAGCGGAAAAACAAGTGTAGGGGGGATATTGTTAGCAATTGATATTTGGTTCTAGTTTAATTGGAGGAATTGGTATAGTTAGTCAACCATGTCCAAGGTTACATTTTAGTGGACAATCAAACTAGTAGTATGGATAAAATAAAAAAACAATACAACAATGTGCCTTCCTAAGTTTTCAAAGAAGGGCAATAGTAATTCAAAGCAACATTGGTTCTTCTCTTAATCAATCTGGAGAGAAAATAAGATCACGGATCTAGATGCTATACTATTTGAATTCCAAATCATGTCATGGGGGAGGGATCTACAATGGTATATGAATTTTATACAAACCAACCCCTAGGTTGCATCAAAGACCATAGATGAAGTGAAAGAAACATTCATAGTTGAATTTCAAATACTAAACTCAATGCAACAAAGTTGCACCAAAACTAAAAGAGATTAAGAAAATCATTAGTGAGAATGCTTATGTATATGAGTATCACTTTTGCAACCCAATTAGTAGGATATATTACACAAACCATAAAACTTGGCATAAGGAATATTTTATTTAGCGTCTTCGGCCCCTTACCAAATTACCACTAATATAATAGAAGCAAACTACCCAACGACAGGCCTTGTAACAAGTTATGAATATAAAACTAATGAATGGATGTATGGGACCAATCAGAATGGAAATAGGTATAGTCATATCTACCAACCCTAATTGGGCAAATCCAAGAGATAAACCAAGATAAGACAAGAAGGGAACAAGTATACTACATACTATGCAATACAAAGGGTCATATGAAACAATTTCCCCACATTAAAAGTTGAGGTTGAGGCTCCCAACCCAACCCTGCCACCTACCAATTCCTAGGTAATGTCTTCGATGAATATTATGAAATCTTAAAAACTTACAACCACCCGCAACAAGTCTTCCCAATGTTGTGGAAGTACACTTCTTCCCTTGTTACTATTCTTTATGACTTATATAGGGTAAATACTCACTCCATCGATAACTTTTGTGCCCTACAAACACTCATATAGTGGTTTGAGAGTTGGATTTTCTTGCAAATAGAGAATACAAACTATAGACCTATGGAAGGAGGGAGTCAAGGAGGATGTGATGGAGGATACAAAGGTATATATTGTGTAATATATAGAAGAAGTAGTAATGGTGGTTGTACAAGCCTAATATGATGCTACAATAATTATGAAATAAGACATATCTCTCGGTATTTCCAACAAACAAGGAGAATGCAATGTAGCCACAACATGGGAAAGAGTCATGTGATTTATGACTATCTAGATCTACTAACCAAATGGGGGATGAGGGAAATACATTAGAATGGATACCTAGTAAATTTTGAACCTCAAAACATGATAAGGTCATGGGATACTAATATTAATGTGGTTTTGATAGCGAGCTAATGGAGACCACTAATAACATCCCTACACAAGGAAAACTGCTCTTTTATACTTGGGTTTTTATGCAATGAAGCATAAGTATTATTATAAAGTATTAAAGAGGCCTTTGAACCACCATAAGAAGCATTGATGAGTCAAGGAACAGTGCAATAAGGATATCAATAACATAGAATCCCCTTGACCACCTATGGCCAAGAAAAATTATACAATGAATGCAACAAGGTACCATGGGAAAGATCACCCCAATAGGGGTAATCCGTGAATTATTTCCTTCTCTCTTTATAGATGATGAGTGTTTGATAAGGAGGTTGTAGTTCACATTTGGTGAGCTTATTGAGGGGAGGGAGGAAGAAACTATCTATGCTACCTTGCTCCAGGGGCAAATTCATTGGTTTTTTAAAAAGGATAAGCTTGAGACTGGACAAGAATTCAAGGTGGGTGCACAAATTCATAGGTATGATATGAGGGATGTCATGTTGAACTTGAGATCCAATGTGAAAATAATTCCAAATAAATTTTGGGAAATTATGGGGATCCCATATCTAGTACACTCAATCATCCAATTACGTCTAGTAACAATATAGAATATACCCCATCTGTCACATGGAAGATATTGAGGTCAATCTTCAAACTATAAAAAAATGGGAGTTTTTTAGGTCATTGAGATTTCCAATGAAAAGGATACTTACCACATCCTCTTTGGGTTTGAATGACAACATGATCACTATTAACTTAAAAAGAGGGAACAGTCTTTTAAAGTTGGCAGAACAAGAGTAATACATCTCATTGATCCCATCAAAGGAGAACGGTACATTTTTTTCATGGATAGTGCACTAGCAAACCAGTTGTATCAAGGTTGACGATATTTTAAAAGACCTAAATTTAATTATTATAAAGGATAAATTGGCACCAACTTTAGATATGTTTTTGTAGTCTATGACATCTAGATGGTGGGAAACTCATGGAGTTGAACTTGAAATTTGGGAATAATTCCAACTAGTATTGGGCATTATTTCATCCCACCACTCGAGTATCAAGTTATTGAGATTCCATGGATGGAAAACTATTTGATCATATTTACTAAGGTATATTAGGAGAAGATATATGCGTTCCTATGTGTTGATGGGTACATTAAAAAATTGACCGCAAAAGGTTTTTCAAAACAATATTGGGTCCATAAGTTTATTTACACTCAGGGGTCCATCGCTTAGGCCTAGTACTTTCAAAAGGAGATCCATCAACAAATCTAAAAGTGAAAACACTTAGAAAGAGGTTATGCTTGGAATTCTTATATATAGGTAAGAAACTTAGTAGCACTTCTACTCTTGAATCTATTAAGTATTTTCTATTTAATAATAGGATGAATAGACAATTATGGTATGTATCTAGATCACATCCCCACAAGAAGAAGAAACAAGAACCAACTTGCAGCTAGAGAGATGGTCCTTGAACTCTTAAGTACTATGTTAAAATAATATAAAATACATAAGAGGAGGAATTGGCAAGAGAAAGATCAATGAAGGAAATTATGGAAGACCCTACAAGGAAGATATATAGGGAGCCTTTAACGATCAAACAAGTGAACATTATTATAAAAAATAAACCTTCATTGATATCCACCATAGATTATTGGGATGTTGAAATCGTATCATAGGTTATGGATTTTATCAAGGAGTATGCATATCTATTCTTGTAAAGGTTCTCTAAAAATAAAGGATCAAAAGTAAGCCTTGTGAGATGTGAATAAAACTAAAGTTGGGCACCAAACCCATCAAATAAAGGCCCTATATGCTAATTAACTTTAGGATCAATGAAAGGGTAAAAAAAGAGATTGAAAATATGCTTGTAGTTGGGTTGATATTCCTACTGGAGGAGTTGGATTGGATTAGTCTAATAGAAATCGAGGATAAGAAGGCAAGATTAGTTATTAGAGTATGTATGGATTTTCAAGGCTTGAATGCAACTTATGTTTATGAACCTTTCCATACTCGCCTTAATGATGTAGCTCTAGATTCGGTAATAGGGAAGAAAGCTTATTTGTTCACTAATGGATTCTCAAGATACCATAAGGTGTGAATAGCCAACAAATACAACAAGAAGACAACTTTTTCCACTAAGTAGGGTTTCTATGCTTATAATGTCATTTTATTCTGCCAAAATATCACCACAATAGTGGTTTTCAAAATATTCATAGCATTCTTTAGGGACTACGTCCGCAAGTTCCTAGAAGTTTACTTGGATGACAAGATTGTATTTAGTCTACCGAAGGATTATGTCACAATGTTGTGGCTAATGTTTAAGAAATGGAAACAAATAAAGATATCCTTGAAATTGAAGTTCATAATATACAAATCGTTCAACATGATACTAGGCCATGTTGCTTGCAAAGATGAAGTGCTTGTAGATCTAGCTAAAATACTGACCATTACCAAAGTGGAGGCTCCAAAAAATGTTCACATGTTGTAGTCAATCCTGTGCCACACTGGGTACTACCAAAAACTCATCATTGGATATGCCGCCATTACAACACCTATGAAGAGACTCCTGAAAAATTAAAAATTAGACCATCAAATTTCATGTGCATGTTGACACGTAAGGAATTAATTTGGGATAAATATTAGCACAACTTTAGAAAGAAAAATAAAATAACATTATCTACATTACTACGAGGAATATATCCAAGGTCGAACACAACTACACCACCACAAAAAGAGAAGGGTTGGTGAAAAAATTATAGCATTGTGGCATTACTGGTTAGCTAAAACAAAATACTCAAACCAAATCAGATACAATATAGCTATGGAAAATAATTAAACAAACAGAAATAGATGGAAATATAGCTACAAAAAGAAAATAACAAAAGACGAATTCGAAAATAATATAATAAGAAACCTTGCTTGGTAATTAGAACTAGATCCAATGTTCACTTGCCTCTTCAAGGGGAGAAACTCCAACATGAACATAGCTTCACTTCAAAACCAATTACACAACTTCTACTACTATATACAATTTCTATTTAACAAAAAACCTAGCCACCTAGTGGACCTCCATTAATGAGGCCTCAACCACTAACTAGTGTACCTTCTTTAATGACACTTAAACCAATACCTAGTGGACCTTCTTTAATGAGGCCACTTACATTATTGATTCACTCTCTACTACCTTGTGGGGAATTATTTAATAAATATGGCCCTAAACATATTAAGTAATTAGGTAAGTTAGGGTGGGACCCTAACAGGCCCTCCCCCTTACAAATAAACCTTGTTCTCAATGTTGGAGATGAGTAAATTGGCAGATAATCTGGTTCCTATGTAGCATCTTCAGGTTGTGTATCCTTCCATTGGATTAAAACTACATAGATAGTGCATTAGCAAAGGTGAAAATCCTATTTGTCTGAAGTGGCACTAGGATGCAAACAAATGGAACCATCATATTCCAAATATGGAAGGTTAACTTTAACTTCACTGATCCAGGTGGACATCTTGGTAGTTTTTTTCGGGTCCTAAACTTCCGGGGCCGTTTTGAGGCCCTAAACGATGTTTTTTTGGCATGAATGTGCCCAGTAGATAGCACTTATCATTATCTACTAGGATGTTTTAAATGTGCACTTCTTAGCTAGCCCTTTTCAAAGATCCACCAAACACTCGAATGAAGTTCGGATGCAAAAGCTATTCCCCTAGGAAGTTGACATATCAACTAACCACAACGGAGCCCACAAACCTTTTGTCGTTTAATCTTATGGGGTTAGGGTTTTGGATGTTTAAATTTTTCTCATTAATGCTTTATGTTAAAAGGCCCTTTTGGCCTCATTGTAACTCACTTCTTATGAATGTGCATATCCGTCACAACTCTTCTGAGAAATAAGTTGCCACTATTCTGGCGAGTTCATTTCACTCTACATTTTGTTACAATTCCTACATATTTCATTGATTAATAGAATTATTGACTATTATTGTATCTCTATGTTTTCAAAATATTTGTGTGTTTCATTTCTTTCTCTCATAAACCCGAATCAATGGTATCAAAGTGGTCTTCTCTTTATTTGTTTCTCTATGCATGTCCCTAATAAGATCGGAGTATAAGGAATTGGGACTCGAGCTACTTGATCCATTGAAAGATAGTCATTGCTGACACCGACATCCTCCCAATGGCAGAAGAAAAGAGAGATGAGGGAGCAGGATAACTTGTTAAGTTGTTGTTAAAGGAATCCCTTGCACGATAGAGGGACGAGATGATAGATAAATTTTCCCAAATCCTTTGACGGATGTCGATAGCAGTAGACGTGTATTCATCGAGCAGCTACTTTGAAGGCACCACACCCATTCAAGGTACAAGTTAAATTTGATATTCCTTTATTGAGGTCAGATAGATGCATATGCTTTGGGAAAATGCTTAAATCTACTAGAAAGGTATTTCTTTGTCCATAATTTTTCCAATAGGGAAAAAATCACCTTTGTGCTCCTTAAGGTTGTACCCCGTGTTAAAAGTTGGTGGGAAACTTACCATGAGCAAAAATCCACAGAGGAGTCTAAAATGTTTAGGGTTAACCCCACTTGGGCCTCTTTTATGAATGTTGTTAAAGAACAATATTACCCTCTTGAAAACTATGATGACTAGTACACGATATGGACAACATAATGTTGGGAGAGGGACCAAACAATGTCGAAATTCACAAATCCTTCCATATCTTGCGCACCAAGATAAGTATCAAAGACTCCATATGGCATCTGGTTCTAAAATACTGTGGGGGTCTACATAGGTACATCCAAACAAAAATGGACTTTCTGTACATCTCATCACTGGGAACTGCTTATTGTTATGTTGTCAAAATCGAGCAAAAATTGAAGCAAAGGAATAAGCAGGAGTTTGGATCTGTGAATGCTTCACAACAGAAGTAGGGAAAAGTTAGCCCTAGTCAATAGAAAAAAGGAAAAAGAAAGGATGGAAAACCTTAGGACAACCAGTCTAAGCTGCAAGCAAATAAGGGTGATGGGAAGACAAAGAAAGATGCTAGGAAATCGTATGAGTTCCATAAAAGCCTCTGGAAAAACATTGATGAATGTCGCTTGAAGTAATCATTGGCGATTGAGTTAAAATCCCAAGAGTCATATCTAGGATCCAACGTTTATTAATATCTCGACAAGGTGAAATGGATCATTGATGCAGAACCTAGTGCCATAATTTCTACCACAAATTTCCAACCTAATAATCAAGAGGAGCTCGTGGAAGGTTAGCGCATTTTTCACTTGCAGATGTGGGTGAAGGGTGATCTATTGCATTCCATTGTTGATAATGAAAGACAAAAGAACATGATACCAATAGAGGTCGTCAAGTAGTTGGAGTTGCCAACAACACCACACCCACAAACCTACAACATCGGTTGGCTCAACCATGGATGAGATCTTCGCGTCAACAAACAGTATCACCTGCCCTATGGCATTAATCCCTTCAAGGATGAGGTATTGTGTGATTTTTCCCCACTTGAAGTTTGTGATGTTCTTTCAAGTCATCCATATATGTGGAAATGTCATGATGCGTATGAATCTAGACCTCATATCATCATTGTTACTTTAGGTAGACAATTGTACAAAATACCAGAGGTAGCTCCACCTACCGCAACCCTTTTTATCTCAGCTAAGCAGTGCAAGAAGGTCATTTCCCAAACTGGAAAATTTGTCCTCTTCATGATTCATTCTCATGGAGAAGGAAAATTCATGGCCACATCTATGGACTCCACACAAGGCCTCTCTACATAATAGAATCAAGTGGACAAAGTCGCAGAAGAATACTGAGGCATCTTCACCTCACTTACCAGGGTTCCTCTGCATTATCAGGTCAAGCATTCAATCAATATAAACCCTGGTGTTCCTTCACCTAATGGGCCAGTATATCGACGCTCTCTCCTAAAAAATGAGGAAATGAAGCACCGGATTCAAGATTTGCTCCAAAAGGGGCACATTCAACCTAGCTCCTCACCCTGTGGAAGTCCAATCATGCTCATGTTGAAGAAAGACAAGACCTAGCGACTATATATTGATTATAGACATCTAAACAAAAACAAATTCGGGAATCAGTACCCGATTCCCTGAATTGATGACCTTCTCGACCAACTCAAGGGATCCAATTACTTTAACAAGATTGATCTGAAGTCCGGCTACCACCAGGTCCCAATAGAATCAACTGATGTATAGAATATTGCTTTCAAGTCTAAATGTTTTTTCAAACGGTTGGCCATGCCCTTTTGCTTAACAAATTCCCCAACAACTTTCATGAGGTTGATGGACAACATCTTGCAGCCTTTCATTGATTCCTTTGTGGTGGTGTATCTAGATGACATCCTCATCTNGCCCCATTTTGCAAAGGGGCCAGACGCAATAACTAGGTGTAAAGGGGCAGGATGAGTGCCTTTTTGGAATGAAAAAACTGGCAGGGAGGACACTTCTTAACGCTTCCATACAATCTTTAAAATGGATGGCCAAAGTATCCACGCGTAAAATCTTTGGGTTGTAGCCATCCCAGAGAGGTGACCGCCACATGCCCCTGAGTGGCAGTCATTCAGAACATGCTCGACCTCCTCTGAGTCAAACATCGTCGTAAGATCGAATCAAACCACGCGATATAGGGTGTCACGATGATTAGGTAATATTTGGCATGATGGTGGATATGACGACAGTTCATCCGGGATAAGTGAGGCCGAAGCGTTGTGTTTGGAGATACAAGGTGATATCTCGTACCATGGATCGAAGGTACTGATCAGGAACAATGACTCATCGGGAAGAGAGTCAATGGGCTCAGATCTTGATCAATACGGGGAAGATCGAAATTAGCTCCGTGAATACTAATGATTTTTGATTTTTCCTTTTCAAACTGTAGATCGAATTCTTGAAGAATCACGATCCAGCGGAATATTTCCCCCCTAGTACTTGTGAGTTAAGACGTGGTACATAGGGTTGAATCGACAATGATAGTGGTAGTACAGAGCATAATGTAATGACAGAACTTCTGGACAACGATGACAGCTGCCAGAGCCAACTTCTAACATGTGAATAAGAGTTTCAGAGTCGATAAGACCCTTGCTAAGGTAATAAATCACATGTTCTTGCGCATTTCTATCTTCCTGCACTAAAACCATACCAATAGTCGAGGTAGAGGCAGCAAGATAAAGGATATAATCCTTGGTGTAATCAGGTGGTTGTAACACAGGGTGCATGGGTAATGGCGTGCTTGAGATTGTCAAAGGACTTTGGGCATAGTCATCCCAATAAACGGGACGTCCTTCTTTAACAATCGCATATAACCCCTGTTTTCTCCGCAAATTACACCAGGTACTTTTCCTTCCCCTACAAACTTTGAAGTTCCATAATGTACGTATGTGGGGGTAGGGATACAATGGCCTCTGCCTTGAGGGGATCAATCCGGATCCCATCTTTGGAAATGATGAATCCAAGTATACATCCAGAATCCACACAGAATATGCACTTATGGGGATTTAAACAAATATTATACCGTTGACATCTGAGAAACACAACCGTCAGATGATCAATGTGAAACTCACGATGATTTGAATGAGCTGGAAAATCATCGAGGTAGGGTTCCACAAAATCCTTAATATCATGAAAGGCATACGACATGGCCCGCTGGAATGTGGCACCAACATTTTTAAGGCCAAAAGGTAATTTGCG
>NWUY0300006562.1:31424-45411 GCA_004151065.3 Larix sibirica
CTAAGGTACAACCTCAACCACCACATACAAAACATCAACCCTTGGTGTTACAAAACCCTTTACCAACCCAAGGCGTCGTCACAACACAGCCCCTGATTACATATTCCGCGTCTTCAATTCAACATATTGATTTAGGACTATAACACATTTTGATGTTGTATTCTAAGTTCAACCTCAAAACTTGTCACAACCAATACAATTTAGCCATAGAGACCATCCCCATAGACAAGGTCTCCAACTCCACCTTGTTGGACCAGTATCTACATCTACCTAGACCCACGAATGATGGGACTCCCAAAGTCCCAAAATTTCCTTTACGTCGCATTGCGAACAATACCAATGCTCAAGCCACTCTCAATTATAGCATTGTGGATGATTTGGTCCAATCCCCCACCACCATGTTAACCTTGGAAGTTCTTAGGAACTGTCCCACACAACGTAAAGCCTTACTGTCATACTTAAGTGTAATTGATCCATCTGATTCATGTTTGGTGAAATTTGACTTGGATTAGTTAGAATTCCGCATGCCTTCGTCCATCGCGTTTCAGATCCCTGTCTCGATTCGGAACTTAGTAATCCATGGATTCATTTTCTATGAGGGCGCCTCCACATGCATCATGTCCACCTTTGTTTGTCAGAAACTTGGGCCGCGTAAGTTAAAACCATTCACTACAGCATTGCATGCTTATGATGGTCGCACGACCCAAACTCAAGGACTTCTACTGAATTTCCCTATTGAGTTAGTCAGAAAAAACATCCTAATTGTCATTGAGGTCATTAATGCCTAGCTTGAATTGAACATCCTCCTTGTGTGTAGCTTCATGTATGCAATCAAAGAAGTTTCCTCGAGAGTCTTTCGACTCATGATGTTCCCTTATGAAGGGAAGGTTGTCAAAATTGACCATTGACTTACTGTGACCCCAAAAGGCCAACTACTCCATAAAATGTCCTCCCCATTGTCGACAACACTATTTTCGACGTTTCCATCCCATCGATTTTCGTTGTAAGGTCGGGTCATTATTGTGATGTTTAGGCCCTGCCCCCACCCTCCTCAATCATAGAGATATCGGATCTATGCATCATTTATTTGGGAAAACCAGTTCCTCAACCACAATCTGTGACTCAAACTACACCCCAACCAAATCCCCATTCGCAACCCCAACGAAAATCCCAACCACAACCAGCATTTGTGCCCATCCATGTGGGAGCTATCCTTATACATACATTCCCATTCCTTTTCCACCATCGAGAGTTGTCAACATGCATGTGATGGCAACTCTTAACCTCCCATGATTGACATTAGGAATTCCCATCTGGTACTTACCTGCGCAAGTCGCACCTCGACCCCACAAGTCATTTTGTACCCTGCACAACCAATTGATACTACCAATCATCCACCTCCTGGTGTGTCCATGGTAGCACCCTCAAACCCATCCCCTCCTCCATCTAAGAAGGATGGGTGCAATACTACAAAGGAAACCGCCTTGGAAACAATGAACAAAGCCGTGAACCTGCCCCCTACTGCCTCAACTCGAGCACCTTTTCCTTTCACTTTGTGTGATGTTTTAGGTCATGCTACCCATAATTGTCTACATTTTCCTATCCTATGCACTCACATGTAGACATTGGATCATAGCAAAGACATTCCACTGGTCCAAGTACCCGACCCTCCCCAAGAGTGCAACAAATATTTACATACAAACCATTTGTGTGCAGTATGTGGCCTCTACAACCACTACTCCCATCACTACCTAGAATTACCAAAATACCGATTTGTGTTGGATGACCTGCGTAATATCTCCTTGGAGTCTCAGATCACCATTATCGAAGAAATAATCCCCCTAACATATTATTTGAATGAGACAAACACCATATATGTTATCTCTTCACATGATCAACCTTCCATGTCATCAACACATACTGAGCCCCCCGATTTATCTTTTCAATGCTTTCAAAACGATGAAGAGATCCTCAAAGCGTTAACCGAACCTAATTTCCCTTGGTATGACATGCACCATCACGCATATTTTATCCCTGAGTAATCTTCCACACCTTCATTAGATCAGTTCTCCATCGATTCAAAAGACCTCATCCCTCATGGAACTATCGATTGGTTCAAACATCAAATTCTTTCCCCCGACGCCTTCGAAGAAGGGAATATGGCCAATATCTCACCCATTGTTATAGCATGATTTGCTGCATCTCTGCAACATGCCTTTTATTAGCTGATTTACATCATTGCATAATCCCTTATCCTCTTGTGGTTCAAACCCCATTATCCCTTCTTAGTCAAACCTTCAGAAATCCCAATTTTATACATGGACATGACCTATGTATGACTGGCCCGTGTTCACACGAATCTGTAGTGTCTAGCCCACGTCCCTGTTGTTTTGAAGGTAAAATATAAAATAAATTTTGAGAAACATGAAAAACAGTTTCACGGTTATTTCAACCGTCCTTTTCCCATAAATAACTAATGAAAATTCCCAAACTGCTTTCCCAAAAGTATAAAAGAGGAAGGAGGAAGCATGAGAAGGAGGAGCGAAGAAGAAAGCACCCTTATTATGGTCTTTTGCATATTAAAACCATAAATCCTATTCCCATATTTGCAATTAAAACCCCTATATTATCTGGAAATATGTATTTCCATCATTCTCCATTTCTTTCTTGCCAAGAAACTATCACATTGGTTTCTTTGGGCATGCCTTTGTAGTATTGAAGATGTGTGTATGTGTGTGGCCTAGGAAGGAGGATCTCAGTATCCATTTTCAGAATAGTGCCGCAGCCGAGAACAGGTGAAATCTATCTTGTATCTTGTTGTTATTTTGTATAAAGAATTCTCTTTCCTGTCCAGTGATGTGTTGATATATTGTTATTTACTATATTGCAAATTCAACATATTTTTATGTGATTAAATCATTATATTTGTAGTAGTCTACTTGTATATTAGTTCTTTCTTGTGATTACAGATTGTTAAAGATACATTTGGAGCAAATTTGAGAAGAAGGATCTTCTACAAACGTTGGACCCGAGGTAGGAAATATTTCCTTGGTTTTCCAATTTTATCTTAAATTGATTTATATTACATTTACTGGTAGGATTGTTGTGGATTTTTTATGGGCACCACTCTATAGTAACTTAGCCCAAAATATTAGTAGGGATTAATTCCCCGCAATAGAACTGGAGACTCCATTGGGGAGTTGTATCTATTTTGGGTTGTTAGGATTTTGAGTTTTTATGCTTTTGATTTTGATTGTTTTTGGTTTGAATCAGTATGTTTTTTGAAGATATCATATGTTAACCTAGTAACTACTCATTTTAGAACCCTTATAGAAAGGAATTTTGTCTATCTGGGCTATGATTTTTTTCAATTTTTTCACTTTTACCATGCATGTACATGGGACGTTGTGAGCACATGTGTGTTTCGATCCTGTATTGTTCTCCGTTTTAATTTTTTTTTTTATGTTTTCTTAGGAACATGAATTGAACACTAGACAATCGCGTCCACCATGAGCTGCTAGTGCATATGCTGCGTTCGTCAATTTTTATTTTTTCTTTAGTTTTATGTTTTTAGAGTTGGGAATGTGGGTGACTGATTTGAGGCTAAATTTACTTTGAAACATTAAGTCTCAGTTGGTTAGTCCAGAAATTGAGTTTTTCCGAAGAACAAAAACTCTTTTTTAAAGCCAAGTTGAGTTTTTAGTGGAGTTTATTATTATTATTTTTCATCCACTATTTTTGGTTCTTTTTTAGTTTTTGTACGTTGTTTAGATCCAAGGTTATAAAAAAATCAGAATTTGTTCTTTATACTTCTTATAAAAGAAAAGAAAACAAAATTTTATTTAAGAGTTTGTAAAATAATTTTTGTTTTATTTTGTTCTTGTGTGTGCATTGAAAAAGTAAAAGAAAAACTTTGCTTTTAAGTATTTTTCTTTCTTCTATTTTTTTTTACAAAACGGAAATAAAATTTTGCATAAGCTATAGTTTCCTTTATTTGCATACAGTTAAAAAAAATAAGAAAATAACTTATTGGTAGGATTCAATTTTCTCTTTCTTTTTTCATCGAGTTTCAAGAAAAATAATGATCTTAAAAGCTTATTTCCTACAAAAGAGTCAAAACATCATAAGTTGCATATCCATATTGCTTGACTAAGAAAGGCATTTAAAATGAACATTTTAATTAAATTCAACTATAAATTTTTCTTTTTAGGGGCATTCACCAATAGCCAAAGTTAGCGCTTTGGAATAGGATAGTTGTAAACTTTCCAAAGCACATAAACTTTGAAACAATAGTGGTATTTCTTCAAGATAGGAAAAATCCAATTGTGTAAGCAGTGTGGGCAAGAATCTCTACTCAAACCAGAGTTAAGCACGAGGTCGTGTGAGACTAGGTTGAGGAGAGATCCCTCCAATTCCTAATCAAGAATCTACAAGAAATTTTACATGTACGGGGAATCTCTTGAGTACCTGAATATTGTTGAATTTTCGGGCTTATCTACCCTTCCGATACATATGATTTTGACCTGCAACTATTCCCCCAAATGCTATGAACTAATTGGTATCCATAATATCTTGTCCTAGTATCAGACACAGGTTCTAGCAAAGGATTTTATGCGAACAACTTGGGAGGGCTTTGAGAGAAGATCATTAGTACTCTTGGAGGGTGTTTTTCTAGATTTATCTAAAAAACCACTTACATCAAGAAGGGAAACACACCCGTCCTGAGAAACTGCTTTAAACCTTTGTTGTTTTAGTGATGGGACTTAATCAACCCACAAAAAAACTTCGGAAGGACTATCTGTTTGCTTGCCTTGATATAATTAGGACACTTTTTAGTTGTATGCTATTTGATCTATGTGTGTTTTAGCTAGCCTTAGTATTTTTTGAGTCTAAATTTTTTTAAGGGTGGAAGATCAACCACTTCGCCAATCAAAGAGGATTCAAAATATTCCCCCGGTTATAGTGGAGCCTTCACCACCTCCTTAGAGTCCGCGCATAAACACAAGTTGATCATTTGAACTCACTGAAATAGTTGATATTCCTGGGGAGCTTGACCTTATCAGGAACAACACTCCTATACTACACACTACTTCAGTTGAATACCTACAAGCTGAAGGATTTGTTAGACCCTTTAACCCACCTTTAACAGGACCTCACGATTTAGTTGTATTATAGATTAATCCTTCTGGTTAACCCAGGTTAAGCGCTTAGAGGATTATAAGTAGATTTACTATGGACAATGTAGGTGAAAGTCAAGGGACTTAGGTACCCTAAATTTGTCATAATTTTAGGAGGGATATCCCCTCATCAAGTTAGTACCCATATCCCTACAACAACCTAGGTTACTACTGTCCCGATTGTGACTTCTATGATTGGGTCTATGCCTGTAGGGTTTTCAGTTACTCAATTTTCGAGTGTTCCTTTTTCAATACCCTCAGGGACCAATGTTATTACATATGGCATGCCTACAATAGGTATACCAATTTTTTAATTCACATCTATCCCTACATCCCAAAAATATATTGTTGGTCCTAGTGGTTTTGCTTTGTCTTTTCAAGGGTTTCCCTGTGGTGGGGGGAACATTCCCCCTTCTTTCCCTTATGTAGGATCCTTTCCTTTTCAGTCCACTAGGCCTATTTCGGGTCCGAACCAAATTGATAGGATTTAATTTTCAAATAGGTGGTTTTCAGTCATCGGCTATGAGAAACCCTTTCTCATTTTTTAGTGGAAGAAGTAATATTGTCATGCGTTCAAGTAGTATTCATGTTGAGGGAAATATGTCTTAACCTCATTGGAACTAGAACAGGCTAGGAGAATAAATCCTAGGAATGCAGAGACTATTAAAGATGAAGTTGAGAAACTTTTAAAAGTTGACTTCATCTATCCTATCGCTATGATGGAATGGGTATCCAACCTTGTTCCAGTGGAAAAAAATCAAGGTACTATCAAAGTTTGTACTAACTTTTGTGATATGAATAAAGCATGTCCTAAGGACAACTACCCCACACCATTCATTAATCATATTATTGATGAGTGTGCGGGAAGCCAAATATTTTCTTTTATGGATGGATTTTTGGGCTATAATCAGATCCAGATTAAACCTGAGGACCAACATAAAACCGCTTTTATTTGTCCTTAGGGTACTTTTTCTTATAGAAAGATGTCGTTCAGTTTGAAAAATGTCGGAGCTACATTCTAGCGTGCTATGAGTTTTTCCTTACATGATATCAAATGCATTACAGACCCTTATCTTGATGATCTACTTGCTCGATCTCAAAAGAGACGAGACCATCCTGATCACTTGCACCTCGTTTTTGAACGATGAAGACATTATAAGATTCATTTGAATCCTAATAAATGCATATTTGGCATCAAATCTAGATGTTTGTTAGGATTTATTGTATCCAACAAAGGAATCATGTTCGATCCATTAAAATTCGAGGCTATTGTAAATCTTCCTCCTCCTTGTACCATTTTTCAAGTTCAGAGTTTACAAGGAAAAACTAATTTTCTCATGCGTTTTATTCTAAACTATGCAAAAATAACCAAAGGACTCATGTGTTTTCTTACGAAATATGTTCCATTTATATGGGACGAGGATGCTCAAAGTTCATTTGAAGCCCTTAAAAAGTAATTATTGACAACCCCTTTACTTAGACCACCATATTGCACAAGAGATTTCTTGTTGTATCTGGATGCACCAGATTCTACGATTGGTATAGTCTTGGTTTAGGAAGATGACCAGTTCCAAGAGCATGTCGTCTATTATCTTAGTTGTGCATTAGTAGGTCCTGAACTTCACTACCCTCAAGTCGATAAATTAGTTGTGGCGGTCGTTCATGCTGTCCAAAGACTCCGTTACTATATTTTTTTGCGAACAACCACAGTATTCGTAGATGTCAACACCTTATAGTTTTTTTTGAATTGAAGAATAATCGGGGGAAAATAAAATAGGTGGATTGTCATTCTGCAGGAGTTCGATTTGTAGTTTCAATCTGCAAAATAAAAAAAATATTTGGTATTCATTGAACTCATTTTGGAGTTCCTGAATGAAGAAAATCCCAATATTGAAGAAGACTCATTCCCTGATGAGCACATATTCCTGATTTCTTCATTCGAACCTTGGTATGAGAAAATTTTAATATATATCCAAACTTTGAAGTGTCCCTCCACTTTTTTAAGGGATGATCGATGACGTTTATGTCATAATGCGAAGAATTACCTCATCATCGATGATACTTTATACCGAAGAGGATTTGATTCAATTTTGCATGGTTGTTTAACCCTTGAGGA
The DNA here is from genome assembly GCA_004151065.3 of Larix sibirica. NCBI lineage: Eukaryota > Viridiplantae > Streptophyta > Pinopsida > Pinales > Pinaceae > Larix > Larix sibirica. The sequence continues at coordinate 38,718 of NWUY0300006562.1, forward strand.
AGCATATATGGTTTTAAATGATGCCCATGATGGAACATGTGGGGGTCATTTATCTGGGTTGGAAACATCCCAAAATATTTTATGCGATGGTTATTTTTGGCCTACAATATTTAAATGTTGCATAGATGTAGTTAAATGCTGTCATCTGTGTCGATTATTTACCTAGAAGATGCAGGTGCATCCAACTCCACTTTTTCCCATTGTCACTATAAGTCCCTTCTCTAAGTGGGGGATCTATTTTATGACATGTAACCCATTTTTAGGCTTGGGGGAATAGACACATCATAGTCGCTATCGATTATTTCACTAAGTGGGAAGAGGCTATGCCTACAATTAAAGCTGATGGGGAAACAACAACTTAATTCATTTTTAATCATATTATATCCAGGTTCGGCATTCCAAAACAGATTGTCACTAATCATGTCAGCCATTTTCAGAATCACATGATGTTTGATTTAACTGCAATGTTGGGTTTTAAATCGGTGCATTCGTCTCCATTTTACCCATAGGAAAATGGTCAGGTCGAAGCAGTGAACAAAACACTCAATACCATTTTCCAACGAACTGTTAATGCTATTAAGACTAAATGGAATGTATCGTGTTGTATCCTTCTTTATGGGTTTACCGAACCACATGTTGCAACTGCAACTTACTTCCCCAAAATTTTCTTAAAATTGTAGGGCCCCTCCTTTATTTTTTAATTTGTGAATGCATTCTTAGTTTTTACCTTCCTTTTATTATTTAGATTTCAAAAAAGTTTGTTTCTTTAATTGCTTTAGAAAATTTTAACCCTTAGAATTTTTCTGGATTTTCCTGTTTCATAGCAAAATTTGTTTTGTCGCCGAAACGGTCGGAGAAAAATTCGATTTGTTGCCAAAACAGTTGGAGCAAAATTTCATTTTGTCGCCGAAACGGTTGGAGAAGCAATAGTTTTATGCGATCAGGGGAGAATGGAATTTATCTCCGAAATAGTCCATTTAAGATGAAAGCTTCGCGCCAATTTTTCCGCCGAATAGATCGCTACTAAACTGGTTTTTTTCCTGATACATGATCAAATCTTGCTATATTTTCACATTGAAATAAAAACGATTTAACATCCAAAACAAAACCATCGTAGAATTTGTTCCTAGTTTGAAACAAGAGTCAGTGTAGGATTTTTTTAATACAGAAAAATTACCGGCATAAATTTCATTTAACACCCGAAAACATACTCGGCATAAAATTCGTTTGACATCCGAAACAAAACCGACACAAATTTCATTTTAGTCTGAAACAAAGTCGGTGTGGGATTGTTTTTTTAAAGCCTGAAACAACCCAATGTAAAATCCACCAAACATCTGAAACAATCCAGCGTGAAATTCATTTTTATCCGAAATATGGCCGTCGTAAAATGTGTTTTGACATCGAAACATGTTATTTTTTAAAATCATTTTGACCTTCGTTTTAAAGAAACATCTTCTAAAAAGGAGGCTCCTTTGGCAAGCATTAATGCTCATTTATTATTTACGGTTATTTCCTTGGTTTAAACGCGGGGGGATTTCTTGTCATTTTACACTTTGTTGAAACGTCGTTCTCCCAAGTGACTTCGCGAATCTTTTTCATAGAACCCAAATAAATATGGATCTTCCTCATTGCTGAATCACTACTACACTAGCAGGTAGGTACCATTTTTTTCGTTAAGAAATTCATTTGTTTTGGATTGGCGAGAAAACAATAGTTAGGTTAAAACTGTTTTAGTTTTTTTTTTCACATCTTAAACTAGTTGGTCTAGGGTTTAGTAGTTGTGGATGATAACAGGAAATTCTAGGCGGAAAAATAATATTTTTTAATGCTTTCCATTCACGTTGGTCATTTTTTTCCTACTGTTTGTTTTTTTTGCGAGTGTCATTGAGCATGTTCGAGATAACATTTTGACCTTGCTGAGTTTCAAACCAGTATTTTGTTTGATAGAGATCCATCGATTTTTCTTTTTTCAAAGTATAATTGGGTTGAGAGAAGGAGTAAAACCCTAAGTGTTTGGATTTTGGTCAGTCGAGAGAGAAGTCAGGCTTGCATAATTTGCCTCTTAGGTAACATGGTTAATGAACTGTTTACCCTAGTTTTCATATAGAGTGTTTCTGTGTGCATTTTAAGTTTCACAATAGAGCGTATCTTGAGTTAGCTTCATGCTTATTTTGAAAACGTAAATGTTATGATAATTCCGTGTTATCAGTTTTCTTAAAACTCTTTGGAACTAGGTTGCAAACTGGTAAACTACCACTAGAGAAATTGTGACCTTGATGAACTAGTTTTTGAAATAGACCTAAGAAATGATTTGTTTTTAAAATTTCCACAGAAATTGTTACAAACTCACTTTCTTTCCATCAAATGATTCTCATTGAATACAAAATCATTAAATGAAGAGCAGGCTTAATAAAGTCAAATTATAAGAACAGTGAGCCTGAATCAATTGATTTATTTTTTAGTTTCTTGTAGACTTGATTATACACTAATATTGTTGTGGTTACAGGATTCAAATATGTATAGAAGGTCTTCCAAGCGCAAAGCTAAAGTTGCAGAATCCGATTAAGATATTGAAGTTGTGCCAGAAATTATTATGGAAACATTGTTTGAAGACACCAAAGCGATAACCCGAGTAGTTCTTGAATACAAATGGGGTGAAATATATCAAGTTATCAAAGATCAAGATGTGCCTGATGATCCTATTGAAGAGATGGTGACTTATAAAAACATAAAGAAATCAAGTCTTCACAAAGATGCAACTCGCCCATAATTATTCCCTTGCTCTGAGGTAATAGGATGGATTTTACCTTATATAGATGTCAAATATAGAATCATTGCGGGAGATAATGGGAAAGGGTTCACTTCATTTCAACGGACCCATATAAGCTCGGGCTACAAATTACCTGCTCCAAAAATCCTTCTAATTGATGACTGGATCAAGAGTATTAACATAGATAATTCAAAATACGCCAAGAAATCCTGGGAAAACAGGTAAGGCAGAGAGCCAATGGAGAGCATGATTCACAGAATTTGAATACCCCATTAAGGATTTATCCATGATGCTNTTAGGAACCCATTTTACAAATTGGGATGTTATTGGGTTCCAGATGAGACTCAACTCTACGTTGCTTACTAGATTATGTGGGCTCATAAGCATGCCAGCTTTTATAAACTCTTATGTGAAGAGTTCATAATGCCTTTATATAAAAAAAAATTTGATGAGGATCCCAATTGCATGTCAGAAAATGCATTGGAAGTGATCAATGAATATGGATATTATTATTTCAGGCTAGAGGGCACTTACATTCGAATGTACAGAGGCACCAAGAGTCCTTATCTGATGCTAAAATATGTCACAAACTACATAGTACACAAGGAAGCTGTGAGACAAGTTTTCATAAACGGAGTTGGACATTTTCTAAATGAAAATAAGAAGGCACCTTATCCTCCACTTCCTTTTACCATCAGAGCGTACAAGTTTACTAATGTCAAAGGAGTAGAGAATTTTGTGAAAGACCTTGAGGCATACCACTTCGTAGAAAATATCCTTATCAGGAATGATAAGTTACAGAAGGCAGCTAAACATTGTGCCTCGCGTAAGAATTTTGAATATACATATCATTTCCCAAGATATGATGAAGTATATAGAAGAGCCAAGAACATGACATACTTAAACAAGCAATTTGGTAAGAAAGAAGGAAAAATTTCAAGTGAGAAAAATGAAACTGCAAAAGAGGCAGAACAATAGAAAGCACAGGAAGAAGCCTTAGCAGCAAAAAAGGCAAAGAGGAAACAAGAGGAAGAAATAAAAAAAGAAGAAGAAGAGGCAAGAGTTAAAGAGGAGAAAGAAAACGAAGACAAGGAAGCAGCTGAGCAAGAACATAAAATATTACAAGTGGAAGTTGATAAGAAAAGGGAAGAAGAAGAGAAGATCAAGAAAGTTGTGGAAGAAAAGAGAATTCAAGAAAGAAAGTCATAATTAATAAGATATGGAAGTAGATCAACCTGTTGACTTAGAGATACCACTTACAGGGGGTCATCTCCCATTAGTTGATCTTGGACTCACACCATTTACTCCCTTGAAGCAACATTCTGTGGCAAAGCTAGACACTATTGTTTTTTATCCCAAAAGAAATACTATCCTAAGGAGATCAGAAAATAGATTAAATATTGGTACACAACCTGATAGTGTGACTGTGTAGGAGATCACTCTAGTATAATGTACCAACAAAGATATGAAATTCACTACTTCTATGAATATTGCTACTGCACAAGCTAATGCAGACAATGTGGATAAATTGATGGATGATTTAGAACGTAGCAAAACAAAAATGTTAAAATTAAAGGATAATTTAGTACAAGATCGAAGTGAAGGGATTAAGATGAAAAGAAAGCGAGATACCATAGAAGTAGAGAAAGAAATTTTTTTGATGGATTACCGAGGCCTTGAAGATGAAAGGGATTCCTTGAATGTACAATTATTAATTATGGAAGGAGAATGAACTGATTTGAATTCTCAAATAAATGAGTTAGAAAGAAGAGAAACTCAGTTGAATTAACAGATAGAATCCCTTATGGTTGAAAAGGGGTCTCTACAATCTCAGATGGATGAATGGATGAAAGAAAATGAGTCTTTGATGGAGCAAATCAAAATTTCTCAGGATCAGAAACATGATATGGCACCATTCTACGAACACGCTTGTGAAATGCAAGAACATTTTTTTCACTCCGAAGAGTTATTGACAAAGGGAGTTTATGAATTAAGAGGGATGATGGACAGAATGAAAGAGATATATGTAGAAGCTGCCATTGTAAAACAAATATTGGTATACACATTTAATAAGGTAGAAAGGCTAATTGGGTGGAAAGGGAAATTCCAGGAAATTCCTTATCACTTGCCTAAAAGGACAATTGCTGAACTAAATCTAGATATATCTCTCTTGGAAAGTTGTCGAAAGTCTGCAAAAAGAGTACAAAATGAAGTACATAGAACCATTACAAAGTGTGAATAAATTTATCAAACTGTATACCAAGCACATGAAAAATTCCATATTCCAAATTCTAAATCTATTGATGCATTACCATCCAAAGAACAACGTTTAGCATAGTTGAGAAACAATTGAGTGAATATTTGGAGTACATCAAGGGACTGGGCGTGCTTACTACATAATATCTTCAGCAGCATGTGGGACAAGCAACTTTGAATGCATATTTTATGGGAGAAGGTCATAAGGCAACAAAAAAGGTATTGAGAGACATAGTTAAAGAATTGTCCAGTCATGAAGTTGCTTTAAAGTTGTTGGAACCTCAAAAATTTAATGTGATATCTCATGAAAGTGACCTTTGTGAAAATTATATTTCAAGTCTAGAAAATCCTCCAGCAAAATAATGTAATTTGTATTTTATTATGTATTTTTGGTTGATTAATCACAAAAGGACAAAATGTGGAAACCAAAGGGTAAAAGGGAAGGTGAAGTGATTAGTCATGTAGAGACAAACTTTTGTAATGATAAATAGGGGGAATTAAAGAGAATAGGGCTTTTGGCTGGTGTAATAGAATCTAGTAACATTTTGTATGAGAATTATTTTTTCTGCTAATGAGAAGGAACTATTTTGTTGGGTGAAAGCTTACATAGAGTTTGCATGGAATGCTTTGAATTAATGCTCGGAATTATTTCCTCCTTCGTTCATCTTTGTGTTGTGAGATATTTCTTACTTTATTGGACTAATCTAATGGCGTATGAATGATTTTACTGATTTTTGTTATAAAGTGAAAATGTCTGTGTAAAAATGAGTAATAAATGGAATCAATTAATATCAAAGCTATCTTTGTGTATCATTTTGCTGTGATTGTGAATACTTTATTTCAAACAGTTAGTTGTTAAATTTGTACTATAAATCTCAGATATTACTCCTATATTAAAAATCACTCATTGCAAGGATAGGTTAGTTAATTAGTTAAGGATATGTACTTTATTAGAATAGTTTTAATTGATAAGGTAGAAGTGATAAGACAAGAGGTAAGAAACTGCGCATCACTTGTGAGGATTCTACCCGTCAATTATAGTTTATGCATTTTAAGGATTAAATCATTTGCATTTGCATCTTTATATATATAAAATATAAATGGTGGGTCGGGCCGTAACCATTAAATATTTCAATTCAAAAACATCTATGGTAGCCAGACCATTAACCGAACAGATTCCTCATTTCAAACAGTGAATAGTCTAATTGGGATTGTTCATTGGGGAGGATCCCTACTGTCGGCGTATGGATTTTTCCAAGCATCAACAGTTTGGCGCTAGAAGGAGGCCTGCTAGTCCATGGATGGTAGAGGAAGTTTGTTTTCATGAGGAAATTTCTCTGGATCTCCATTTGAAACATCTCAACCAGAAGAATTAATTTCTGAGGATGATTATCAAGAAAAACTTGATTCTAAAAACGAGCATATTGAGCATTTATATGTCCCTCATCAAGAAGTAGATAATTTTAGGAGGTATACTCAATCTTACGTGAGAAAACTTGGAGGATTATCGGTAGTGCCATTATTACCCATACGGCAAGCTCCTAGGTGAAGAATTGTGCAAAATAAGGACTCTGTGCTTGTGTAATCATTAGAAGAATTGGTTGCTTTATCATTTTTTTTTTAACATAAACAGGGGAATTTAACTATATATATAAAAGGCTGTGC
>NWUY0300006564.1:56523-66759 GCA_004151065.3 Larix sibirica
CGAAGTTGCAGTTCATTTATGCATACCATCCGCAGACTGATGGGTAGACTGAAGTAACATAAGCTTGGAAAATTTGCTGAGATGTTTGACTACTGATCAACCCAAACAATGTGAAATTGTGTTAGTACATGCGGATTTTGCATATAATAAATCTATAAATAGATAGATTGGATTGAGTCCATTCTGTGTCATGCAGGGAAGGATTTTTCATGGAGTAACCGACTTGATGAAGTTTTTGACTGGAATGCAAAAGAGCGTAGATGTTGAGTCATTTTCCAGTCATATCAAGGAAGTACATGAAAAGGTGATAAAGCAGTTGGAGAAAAGAAATGCCAGTTACAAGTTGAGGGCCAATTGGAAGAAATGACTGCAAACATTCAGAGAAGGATACTTAGTCTATGTGCATCTCTGAAAGGAAGGGTTCCCAAGGGGAACATATAACAAGATAAAGTTAAATAAAATTGTGCAGTGCAAGATATTGAAGAAAGTTTCTGATAATGCTTATTACTGGATTTGTCGAGGGATTTGGACATTTCTCCAACATTCAATGTGCTTGACTTGTACAAATATGAATATGTATCAACGAGTGGAAATGAATCGACCATCGACCGATAGGATTAAATGTCAGAACGACCAACAGAAGAAATTGTTGAAGTTCTCAACAACCAAGAGGTTGCTTGGAAAAGAATCCAAAAGAGGAAGGAGTATTTGGTCCATTGGAAGGACAAAAGTCTAGAAGAGTCAACATCGGTTTCCAAAGACGAATTTGAGAGGTTAAATAACCGAGGGAAAATTTCTTTCAAATCCTAGGAGATTGATGCAGGGGTATCGATCCCTAAGTCTCTCAATTGAATATAGACAACTGAATTCATATAGAAGAGAGTTGATGGACTCCATAAAAAGGAAAAGTGGGTGGTTGAAATCCATACAATCGAATGGAAGACTAGTCGAAAGATTGGTCATGATACAGAAAAGGTCGACGAGACGAGGTCGACAACAGGTAAGTAGGTCAAAGAAAAGAAAATAATTCAAGCTGACAAAGTTGTGAAATGGTCAAAGACCAGGTTGATTGGTAGTTTAAGAATAATTCGATTTGAGACCTACGCAGAGGTAGAGAAGTTGGAGGAATAGCTGATAGAAAAGGGAGCCGACGAGAATCAGCCAAACCACTGAAAGGTGAAATGGTTGAGATCCGACCAATCGAGGATCCAAGGCACAGAAACCCGGGAAGTTGTTGGAGTAGTTATAGTAGTTATTGTAGGATTTATGGTGGTTTTTGGATTCGCCAGATGGAAAGGTACAACAAGAAGGTTGGGGGTGAAGCATTGAATGCTCATAACTGCAGAAGGGAAGTGCCCAGATGCTTCAAGAAGAAGATTGAGCGGTAAATGAGGTGATGAAAGAGGTTATAAGTAAAGGGAAGATTTCAGGAAAATGGGTTCTGCACTTGGATATTTTCTAGCCATCTTTAGAGTGAGTGAAATAGGAAGAGATAGTCATGATTGTATCCCATTTCCAAACCAACTGAATGGAGTTTTGACTGTGTATTTGTAATCAACCTTTGCAATTGATTTATGATAATTAATAAAAGACATTATTGGTGTCGAGATTCATATTGTGTATGTGTGTGTGTGTGTTTATGTGTGCTCATTTGTGCATTCTGACATGTGTCCTTCTCCTAGAAGGTCACGATTGCATCAAAAAAGAGGTGACTCAACTTGCATATATTATAAAAGAAATTGTGTTTAATTTTTAAAAAATACAATGGGTGAACTGCCCCCATATTATTTTGATTTATCAAACCATCCCAAATAAATAAAATATGTGTCCAATCTAATCAAGTCAAATTCTGTGAGATGAAAACATAATTTGCAAATATTTTAACATTGGCCTCTTCCATTAGTCACTAGTTAAGTTCCATGGGAAGTATATCTTGCATAGATTATAAAAGAAAATGTGTTCACTTTTAAAAAATTAAAGTGGATGAAACCTATATTTATCTATATAATATTTCATATAATTCATGGAAAACATTAATTCCATAGTTACCAACAAGATCTTGTTGGCACATAATTAGATTCAATCTCTCCTTGTTTGGCTTGTATCAGGTACCCAATATTTTGGCATTTGGGTAGAAAATACAAAAAATATTTTTATTTTTTATTTTTGAAACCCTTCAATATCAGTTAAATATGCACCCATCCTTCTTAAGTTAGATTCAATGAGATGCAATCATAGTTTGCAAATATTCCGACATTTTTCGCTTTCACTAGTCACTAGTTGGGGTCCATGCGAGGTGTGTATTGCATAGATTATCAAAGAAATTGTGTTCACTTTTTAGAAACTATAATGGTTGGAACATGTAGTTCTCTAGATAATAGCTCATATCATTCATGGGATCCATTAATTCCATACTATGCAATGTGATTTGTCGATGTGTAATTAGATTCAATCCAACCTTGTTTGGTTTGTTTCATGGACCCAATATTTTATCCTTTGAAAAGGCCATCCTTGGGTTAATTTTTACTTAAAAAACCATCCCATGTGAGAAAATTATGTACCAATATTGATCATGTCATACTATATGAAATGAAATCACAATTTGCAAAAATTTGAATGTTGGCCCCTTCCACTAGTCACTAGTTAGGATCCATGAGAGTCGTGTCTTGCATTAATTATAAAGGAAATTGTGTTCAATTTTTAGAAAATGCAATGGATGAAACTTGTATTTATCCACATAATATTTCATATCGTTCTTGGTAGTCATTAAGGCCAAATTCCCTTTGGGATCATGTTGAAATGCTATTTGATTCAATTCAACCTTGGTTGGTTTATTTCAAGAACCCAATCTTTATGGCTATTGGGGATGCCATCCCTAGATTATTTTTGAGCTTTTAAACCATACAATATCAAAAAATTATGTTTCTAGTATGATTAGGTTATATTATGTGAGATGCAAGCACATTGTGCAAAAATTCAAGGTTGGCCCCTTTCAATAATCACTAGTCAAGGTCCATGTGAGGCGTGTCTTACATAGATTATAAATGAAATTATGTTCATTTTTTAGAAAATATAATGTATGAACCCTATGTTTCTCCATATATTAATTCATATCATTCGTGGTATACACTAAGGCCATAGTTTCCAACATATTCTTCTTGATGCATAATTGGATTCAATCCAGCTTTGTTTGGATTGTTTTGAGCACCCAATATTTTGGCCTTTGGAGAGGCCATACCCAAATTAATTTTTAGTTTTGAAACACTCCCATATCATAAAAGTATGTGTCTAGTCTTATCAATTCATATTCTACGAGTTGCAAGCACATTTTGCAAAAATTTCAACATTGGTCCCTTTCAATGGTCACTAGATGTGGTCCATGGGAGGCTTTTATGACAAAAATTGTGTTCTCTTTTTAGGAAACCTAATGGACGAAAAATGTGGTGTTCCATATAATATTTCATACCATTAATGGTAGTCATTAAGGCCATGGTTCCAAACGGGATCTCGTTACATACAATTGGATTCAATCTAGCCTTGTTTTGCTTATTTTAGATACCCAATATTTTGGACTTTGAGGAGGTTATCTTTGACTTATATTTGAGTTATAAAACCATCTCATATCATTAAATTATGTGCCTAGTCTGATCAGGTTAGATTCTATGAGATGCAATCATAGTTTGCAAAATGTTTAATGGTGTCCTCTTCCATTGGTCAATAGCTAGTAAGGGGTCCATGATATTTCCACATCCAACTTGTCTTTTAGTAGCAAAAAATGACTCGAGAATATAGGTTTCCTATGTATAATTGCATTAATATGGTCTCCACAAAATTTACATAAGCAATAAAACATGTGTGATTGACTTTTCCATTAAACAAGCTATATGGTGAATGAAAAGAACTTGTGCCTAGATCAATTTCCTTGTGCGTTATTCAAGGCCACTTGAGAATTAATGAGCCCAAATTTTCTGCAATTTTATTGAGATTGAGAAGTATTTTATAGTAATTATAAAACAATACATGTAGGTTGCATCACCCACCATATAGAGGTAAAAAATAATTGTGCATCTCATAGCTTGTCTTTTAGTCACAAATAATAACTAAAGAACCTAGGGTTCCCATGTAGACCTACGTTGGTGTGGTCTTCTCAAAAGTTACATAGGAACTAAAGTGTGATTAATCCTTATCATTGATGTTTCTTCATTGTAGAGAGTAGATGAAAAGCACATAGGTCTATATGGATTTCCTTGCGAGTTCTATAAGGCCACATGAATAGGGCCCAAAAATTGGTTCATTTGTATTTATAAACTATTCAAATGTAATGCTTGGAGGAAATTGCTAACAAATAAAGATATCAAAGTTAACTACAAACACTAAGGAACCTAAGTGAGTAACCATACTTCACTACCATATTTTTTTGTAAACAATCATTTGACTATAAAAATAAATAAACTTTGCACAATTAGGGAATTTCTATAATAATAATAAAATAATACATTGGAGAAACCATCACAAGATAGGAAAAGATAGTATGTAGAAGCCATAAAAGATACCAAAATTGTTGTATATGTTGTAATCCATGTTATTTCCACATCCAAGTGTCCTCATGCAAGGCACTCCTCTAATTATGTGTCACATGTCATCTTGTTCCCATCACTCCTTAACATGTGTGTCAATGTGGTCTATCATTTAATTTTATCACAAATGATATAAAATTCCATGCCTAGACTTCTAAAATTACGTGAAATTTAGTTATTAATAGAAAAATAAAAATAGTTTATTTAAACTATCTACAGACTAAGTTATATGATAATCCTTAAAATCCCTAGCCTATAACCATCGAACTATCCTAGCCATTATATTGACAACAAAAACGAACCAGACGGATCTTTAACCATTGCATCATTCAATTACCATGAATAATTGTCATATTTTCTCCCATTGTCATATATTTCACATTGGTGGGATGTCCATACCAAACACTATGATTGATCTTGGAGCAACTATCAATGTCATGACAAAGTAATTTATGGAATCTCTTTAGCAGCAAATTTTACTAAGACAAACCCCAATGGTGTGAAAAATGGTTGATAGGTCAACAGTTAAACCTGAACGAATTATGGATAACATCATAGTCACCATTAGATCCATGGGAATACCCAACATATTTTATAATCTCGCAAACCAAATAAAGTATAGGAGGATACCCCTCATTCTAAGGAGACCCTGGCTAGAAACTATGGATGTAGATCAAGAAATATAACAATTTCATGATGACACTCTATCAAACAACTTATTCTATATCCACCTGCAAAGTCCATTCAAAGAGAAAAAGAACCTTTGTGGATCCCAAATAAAGATGGTAGTAGTTGTTATGATGACCTTGTTAGGCCAATCCTTGCAATCAATTAGACCTTATCACTAAAAGAACCTTTAGAATAAAGAGTGATATCTAACTTCATGCAGAACATTTATCCATCCAATGTCCATATCTATGGCCAACAAGAACACCTAGAGGAGGAAGGGACTAGTGAAAGCATAAACACTTCTATTATACCTTTCTCACATACCCTAAAATTGTACCCTAATAGAAGTTTCACATACTACTTGAATAATTATTTTATAGAAGAATCCATTAACTCCAAATCCAAATCTATTGAATTTTTGCTAGGAAAATCATTGAATATCAATAGCCAATTGCAGATATCCCAGCAACAAAAACTATTAGAAATGTTGTAGAAATATCTATTAGATTTTTCCTGGGTATATAGGTTAATGAAAGGAATTGATCCATTTTTTTCACCCACCGTGTCTATATCCAAAATGGATTATGTCATGTTCGACCTCCACAAAGGAGGATAAATCCAACACTTAAATAAATTGTTCAAGAAGAACTTCAGAAACTTCTAATGGATGGATTTATCTACGTTATCTTAAACAATGAGTGGGTTTTCCCTTTTGTGATTTTCCCAAATAAATGGGGTGAGTTGCATACTTGCAAATATTACTGAGATTTGAATCAGGCCACCTGCAAGGATCATTTTCCTTTACTGTTAATAGATCAAGTCTTAGAGTCTCTCTCTAGAAAACAATATTTCTCTTTTAAACAAAACTACATTTACATGTCCTTGGAGAATATTTACAACCCTCCCCTTTGGACTCTATAATGCGCCAACCACATTCCAAAGAGATATTCTGAGTGTTTTTTCAGACCTCTTTCCTGATTGTGTAGAGGTATTTATGAATGATTTTACTCCATTTGGATCTGACTTTGAAGAAGCCTTAATACAACTGGAAAACATAATTCAATGTTGTATACAAACCCACCTGTCCTAAGCAAAGAAAAATGTTATATGAGGATGATAGAATGGATCATGCTAGGCCATCGTATCTCAGAAAATGGAATTCAAGTGGACCCTACCAAGATAAGTATCGTTCAAAACCTTCCTATCCCTTCAAAACAAAAACTATGCATGAAGTTTCCTAGGCCATTTTGGCTACTATCGAAGATTTATCCAAAACTTCGGCAAAATAGCATCTCTCTTATTTTCTCCCCTCTGAAAAAGATGTGGAATTTACTTGCACAAAGGCTTAATTCCAATAAGATTTCGAGACATAAAAAAATGAAGGGAACATCTTCCCCTCTTCTTAGAGGACCCAATTGGGAATTACCATTTCATGTTTATACTAATGCATCTAACAAATCATTGGGTGAGATATTAGGACAAAAAAAAGAAACAACCATGCATTCCATTAACTTTGTAGGTAAGAATCTTATCCATGCAGAGATAAACTACACTGTGACAAAAAAAAAATAGTAGTGATCCTTAACATTAATAAATTTTGCCATTATGTAACCGGGTATCCATTATTTGTGCATATTGATCACATAGCCATCAAATATCTTATGAAAAAACCTGTCATAAATGGTAGAATTAGTATATGGTTATTGCTGTTATAGGAGTTTGATATTACTATACTTGATAAGCCTAGTCATGAGAATGTTGTTGTAGATTTAATATCCCAACTTGATTGGCCTGAAAAAGACAAACCAATCGATGATTCATCTCCATATGAACATATTTTTGTTGTCTCTTTCATACGCCATGGTTACGAGATATATCAAACTATCTGGTGGAAAACAGGATGCCCCAACATTTCACCTCCAGGGAAAAAACAACACTAAAAAGGAAAAGTGATCCTTTCACATGGATAAATGGTTACTTGTTCAAGTTCAAACCTGATCAAATTTTACACCATTGTATTCAAGAAGATGAAGTTTATGAAACGTTTTCAAATCAAGCATAGAAAAACTACCCCATATCATCCATCGAAAAATTGGCAAGTAGAAGCCAGCAATAGAGAGATAAAAGAATATTTTAACAAAGACAATTCAGTCTGATTGGAGAGACTGGGAAAATAGACTCCCTGAAGTTATCTAGGCCTACCGAACTACCTGGAAAACATCAACAAGCTTCACACCATATGAGTTGATCTGTTGCAAAAAATTTCTTCCAATTGAGTTTGAAATTAAAATTCTCCGAACAACTGTAGAACTAGGTATCAGTATTACTCCTTTACAAAAAGAATGATTAACACAATTCAATATGTTAGACAAAGAGAACAAGCACAATAACATACCAAAATCTTGCAACATCAATGGGCTCATTGGCATGATTGATTAATCAAAACAAAACAAATCTAGTCTAGACAGGGGACTGGGCTCTATTGTACGATTCGTGATTTTAAGATTTCAAAGGCGTGTTGTAGACTCGTTGGATTGGGACATACGAGGTAGAAGAAGTATTTAGAAATAGAGTTGTAAGACCCAGGGCCATTGACTATGAAAAACTCCCATTGCTAGTTAATGGCCACCATATGAAGCTATATAACAAACATGAAAACAAGGAATAATTCATATCAAGGTTATAGCATAGTCAATTATTTTGAAGACCTTGCAACCCCCAATTCCAAATAAAAAATAAAAAATAAAAAATAAAAAAATGAAAACAAAAAATAGCATCACTAATAAAAACATACATTGTCAAATTTTTCGACAGCAAATATCAAACAATTCTTTCATGCTAACTTTCTTTACAACAACATCAAACTACTAACAAATGAGCCAGCAAACTACAATCAAGGGATACAGCAAAATACTATCAAGCGAACCTACAAAATACTATCAAACAAGTCACCAAACTACAAACATCATCAAGCGAGCTAGATTTTCTATTACAACAAAGCTTTCTTTGCAGCCTCAACTCATACATCCTCAAGTGACCATAATTGCACATCAATAAAAACAATGCTACCAAACCCACGCATCATATCAGGTACCTCACCATCCTAACTAGTAATTAAGTTTAGTTAACATAAGTACAAGAATGCATTCATGCAAACGCTTATATGTCACCGAGGAAGCATCCAATAAACATGGGGGAGGGGTTCATCATGATTCACGAATTAAATGCATTCATTCCCACATATATTTTTTTCCACGAAAATCAACAATGCCCCATCATCCTATGAAATAAGTCATTATCCCATTATCAAATTATTAAATCACACAACAACAATTATGTGCCATCTCCATAAAAATCATCCTCCATCCACCTGTTATTGCGGGATAAGCAATTTTTATATCAATAGTGGTAACAAGACCGCATGGCGAAGGTTGATAGCCTACAAAATTGGCTGGTAATGAATTGTCAGGTGTGCGAAAAGATCGGAATTGATAGGGTAATAATTTCAAATTTGAAGAAAAACACAAACCAAGCGGAAACTACAAATGCCGCAACATTTGAACGCGGGGATTATAGGGCATACTTATGCATCAAAGGAAAATGGGAAGCAATATGTACAGGAAAGATCCCATAGCCATTGAAGTTATTCTAGCTAATCAGTAGATGGCAGATATTTTTAGACAAGCCTATGTTGTAGTTCTTTGAAGCACTAAACGATGACAATTCTCAATTGCAATTAAAATTTGCGCAGAATTTTTGGAATGAAGCAAACAATGTTGGCGACTTCGAATTTATGGTCACAAAAGAAATTGGGTTGTTAGTAGAGAGAAAACTCTGGTATAAGGAGTGGTTGGAATCTACGAAGGCCCAAGCGTTTTTCTATAGGGGTGAAGAAGAATTGGAGGATACATGAAAGGGAATCAAACGCCTCTCCTTGCCAGATCCATGGGGAGAAATACTACACCAAGTGATCAAATACTTGACATGTGGGGGACGATCTTCCCTCTGCATGGAGTACCACTTTCTATTTTTGTCGCATTTAAGGAAAAATGGGAAAATCAACCTACCATTATTCTTGTGGAGATATCTCAAGGAAGTAGTAGGGAAGGTTCACTGAAGTAGATAGAAAGAATTGTCTCGCCATGCTTTGATGTTCTTATTGACCAAAACGAAATTCATCTAGAATTTCCCACAGGGGAACTAGGGGTATTTTGTGGCACAATTTCAACCACCCCCAGCTGGGGAAATAGAGACAGGATATTCATCCCAAATAACTCCATAGCACAGGGATGGATCTCTCAATTCTATTCCAGAAACTAGTAACATGAAGAAGAGGGAAAGACGAAGGAGAAATAAAAGGTGGCAAGGATAAAATCTCAGGAAGCGGCCTCACAAGAAGCAAAAAATTCATAAGCAACACCCAATTTATTCCTCCAAGGAGACTCTCCTGAGGAAAATCTAGTGAAGTGTGCAATATAGAATTGATGGAAGTAGCATAAATCCTATAGTCCACCAGGAATTCAATAACTCTAGTCGCCACCCAAGATGTAGCTTTCCAGGTATCGTTTACTTCCACCAACACCCAAGAAGCAACTTTCCAGGAATTATTTGAATTACCACTTCCCTCCGAGTTAAATTCATAAATTAATAAACTCATGGATAAAATAAAGGAAATATGCATTGAAAGGGACAAATGAAAAATAATAGTTTATTTCCATAAGGATAACCATATTTCTTTAGCTCAACATTAAAAAGCGTTAAAACAGGAAAAAGGAAGAATGTCTACCTTCTTCTTTGAATATTGTAGCGAGCAATGGGATACCATTACGATATTAACATAAGAAAATGGATGCTACACAATAAGTTGGCATATCACAAAGAGGAATTGTTAGGAGAATCAAGGAAATACAATGCCTTAGGAATAATGTATCAAGAGTGTTGATGTATATGTAACTTAGGAATGTATTTCACTTGTATATTTTATATTGTA
>NWUY0300006565.1:23190-37275 GCA_004151065.3 Larix sibirica
CATGACACCATCCTCTATAAAGGGTCTTCAATATCAATGGTTCTATAGTCATATGACGGAGCTAATATGTATTAGTGCCGAAACAAAAAGTGTGGAGTCCCTCTTAAGCATAACCAATTGCTTCATGAATCTGTAATCCTGCTAAGAACCAAAATTGGACTATAGAAAATAAAGGGAAAAGGTAGGCTGTGGTTTCTCATGACGCCTAAGCTGTGGGTGCTTGAGGTCTGAGAGACCTNAAACAACACTGGTGCACCCCATGGGGATACACTCGGTCTGATATATTCCTTGTCCATTAATTCTTGCAGCTGCATCTTCAACTCTACCAATTCTGGTGTACTCATCCTGTAAGATGCCTTAACGATAGGTACAACCTCGGGTATAATATCTATAATGAAATCAATACCCCTTTTTGGGGGTAGACCTGGTATTTCCTTTGGATATACATCTCTTAATTTGTGAAGTATTGGATAATTTTCCATTTTAGGCTTAACTTCTTCTACAAAATTTATCATGTTTACAACATATAGATTACATCATTTTCTTATGCACATATTTATTTGTAAATCATAAATCTGCCTTGTTGAAACTTTTCGAGGAATACCAATTACAGTTATGGAATTCTCGTTATCATTAGTACACGTGAAAGTATTATTGAAACAATTCAACACTAGTACCCGATGCCTTCCTAACCAATCCATTCCTATAAGTACATCATAGGAGCCCAAAGGAAAAATATTTAATCTTATTAATATAGGCAGTCCATTCATTTATAACAGAGACTCCCCGATTAGTTATGTTAACTTCCTTTTTATTCCCGTGTCTAATTGAACTAGCCAATCCTTTTTATGTTTATTATGCTTTAACATGCATGTTTCAACAATCTTGGGAGAGATATAACTCTGAAAAAATCCAGGTCAATTATAATTGAAACATATTTTTCAACAATCTTCCTTCAATTTCCATCATAGATGACTAATGATCAGCCCGTCGATCTTCTAACGCATCACAAATTCTGGGACTCTTGGCCACATCGGTAACTATTGTAGTTTCCTGTATATTGTGTACTATTTTAATATACCACCCTTATCAAGAAACTTTCTTAGTATATGGGATTCTCCACAGCCCAAACACCTTAAAGGGCCTTGGATAGTTTCTTCTGGTTTTCTTCCTACACTACCAACAAGTTTGTTTCTGCTTTGAGCTGGGTAATTTGGCTAAAAATTGCTTTTCCCAAACTTTGTGTTATTCTAAAAAATTGTGGACTAGTTCCTATATGGAGAAGGTTTGTATCCCTTCTTTCTTTGTTCAGACTTCTCTTTCTTCCTTTCCTTCCATCTTTTCAACTTTTATGCTTTGTGCGAACTCAGTTCATAGCATAACCTAGCTTTTCAGAATGTTCCTTACCCTTGAAGATGGGTGGAGTGTCCACCCAAAACATTGGGTATTTTAAACTTCCACGCAGTGTAATACATATAAACATATACACAATGAATGATCACTGTGAAAACCTAAATTCTCAGATAACCTCGCTTTTCAGAATGTTCCTTCCAAAGTTTTAGGGTCATCAAATTCGTCTCAAAATTTTTGGGGTGGGCAATTAAAAATCGTCGAATCTTTACCTTCTCCTCCTTAATGTATGGACTGTACTGAAGTAATTCCAAGAATTTATTTATTAAACCATCTATTATCATTTGTCCCATCTTAATTTCATAGAATCCTTAATCTTTTCGTCATAATATCTTTTGGATAGATATTTTTGTTTGAACAATTTCTTAAATGTTTTCCACTTAATTTTCTTTTCCTTGATATCTTTAGTCATTTTGAGGTCTTGCCACCATATTGATGCTTTACAGTTTAGATCATAGATTGCTAATCTAGCTTTCATGTTGTTGAATAATCATAGATTTGAAAATATTTAGTCATTCATAACAGCCATGCCTCTGCTTTCTCTCTGTATTTCATTTCTCCATTGAAAGTTGGTGGTTTAACCTCTTTAAATCTTCCTTTTAACTCTCTACTAGATTTCTTTCTAGACTTATTCTTAGGAGGGGAAACTTTAGAGATGCCACTTTCCGAACTATTTGTGGTAGTATCTTCCTCACTAGAAGAATTTTTTTATGTATCAATTTTGTTTGAAAAAATTGTTTCATTGCTTTTAGAACTTTTTATCTTCAATGGACTCTTAGCCGCATTACTAGACTAGTATGTGTAGGTTGTCAAGTATTCTTCATTTATGTTAAATTATGCAAAATAATTGCATTCATCCCATGTTCTTCTTGTGCTTTCATGTTATCGGCTTTAAAACTTTGCAATTTTGCTTTAAGGCTTCTCATTGTTTCCAACATTTATGAAGGCGTCTTTGGTTCTTGCCTATCATTTAATTCAGCTCAGATCTCTTCTCAAGATCGTTGATTTATTATCCCTTGTTGGCTAGGAATTCCTCCATGTGAATTTGATAAGTTTTAATATAGTTCCTCTATCTATGCTCTACCCTTCGATTTCTATCTTCTTCTTGACCCAAAACTTGCCATGTTCGTATTAACTTGACACTATTCCGAGCTACATCAAAAATTAAATTATACATTTTATTTATGATGGATATATATGATCTTTGATCCCAATGGGTAGCTGAGGTTGGATCGGATTCAGTTGAGTCATTTATGACCTCATTGTTGTACTTAATTGTTCCCTCTCCGCTGATATATTATTGTTAATAGCATGTTATAACAACAATACTTTTATCACTTTACTTAAATTTCAGTTGTTTATTGAGCCCAAAAAGTCCTAGTGTTGCAACCTACAACTTTGATACCAATTTGTAATGTCCTTTTTAAATTTATCATAGATCATATATCTCAGTTTTTCGATCGTAACATTATTTTGTTTAAAGCATTTGTATGTGTAGTTTACATCGTTGGTAACTATATGTACATGTTTTATCACATCCTCGCAAGATTACATAGAAACCAATGCTCGTGATCTGGTTACGCCGAAGGCCTTTTTTTTTTCGAGGGGCAGTTTGAGATACATTGTGCAACTTTCGTCGTCCCTCTCCCAAATCAAAATCCACCACGCATGTTATCAATCAAAAACCCTCAATATTTGCGTTTGAGATAGGGTTTCCAATAAGGTTTTGACGTGGTTCTTTCATGTCCATAAAGTCTCCCTCTTCTGGGACAAAGTAGGTATACCTAATACTCTGGGGTTTGCTAATACGTTGCGTGGAATGTGAAGAAAAACACAGTGGGTATACTGAACCTGGCTTCCACTCGAGGAGTTCAGTATTTAACCAAGTTGAATACTACTACGTCTCGAGCGAGGTGGCATTATTGGCTTTCGAAGGGTTCCTCTAGGAGCTCCACTGCTCGTACTAAGAGAGGCCATATATGGGGTAGAGTGTCAACCATGTTCTCGATCCTGTGACGCATTCCTTCCACCACCTGTAATGGAAGGTCCACCATTTCTATTTTTCCCGGCGAGTTTTGATTTGTCAAGAAGAAGAGGGAACCCCATCTTGGGAATATGGAAAGGAGTTGTGAAAAAACAAACTTTGTTTCCGATGTGTACGAGTTTCTTGGCTAGCTCTGCGTATGTGGAAATATGGCTGGAAGCTAGCCATGGAAACATTAGAACATTGAGTGTCGTAGCTTCTCAAGCTTTGACAGAGATCCATGAATCTGGTGTGTTGACTCTTGGGGAAGCGAATTTTGGACAAAGGTATTTGATTTTTCTTGTTAATTTCTTAACTGTCATTACTTGATTTTAAGTCCAGGAAGGTGTTTTTTTTTAAATGTCATTCCAAGGGATTTGAACTTGAACCCTGGTCGAACCCGTGGAATTAATTATGTTTCACCGTCTAGGATTTACTACACATTTCTTTCTGTCATAATTTGGGCACGAGAGTGTGTGTAGATTTGTGGTTGAGTTCTGACAGTTATTTGCATCACCGTTTATGAAGTTAGATTCATTATTTCCAAATGTGGCAATGTGCCTGCATCTTTTTGTCGGTGGTAAATGTATAAATTTTACAAGGAGCTCTTCACCTGTGTAATTGTTATTGTAATAACTTTGGATGTGTTAATGTTCTTGTCTGATTGCATGTTATGGCTGGAGTCGGGTGAATGTGGTGGCTTCATTCAAGGAGTCTTTAAAGAAGGATTTCCAGGTAATTTCATGCTCTGAAATCTGCTCGATATTCGTTCCATACCTGCTCAATGTGAATTGATTATGTAGCAATAGTGATCCCAGTAAAACACGCAAATATATTAGTCTTTTAGATGGTGTGGTGAAGGCTTTCAGCTGCAATACATTTTTAAAGACCTGTTTTAGTTTCTTTTGGTTCTGATCTCATCCAGATTTGTAGTTTAAATTAGGATAACAAAATTGAGTTCTGCAAGGGCATGGAAGTTTACAATTTCCATCTATGTTCATGCATTTTACTGCTTATATTGTTTCCATCAATGTAATTACTTCTTTAGATTATGATGTTGGGGCTACTAGCTGGCAATCATTATTTCAAAATCAACAGGGAAAACCTATACTTCTGATATAATCTCCCATATGCAGATAATCACATGAATGGGGTTTTTTTGCATAAGATTAGTTCGTTGTCTTTGTGTGATGAGAGTTTGATGGTTATCTCCATAGATTATCAGGATTCATGTGGATGTCTTCAGATTGCAGGGGACCTCCTTTTTAGGAATTTCCTTCTGCACAGAATATTTTCTCTTACTTGTGGAAATTAAATCTAACTTGACTATGTTATCAATACAACCACAACAAAGTAAAGTAAATCTTACTTGACTATGTTATCAATAACAAAGTAAAGTCACAGCTCGTTGATTTTATCCACTATCTGGGTGGTTGTTTCCAATCGTCGTTCAACGCATAATAAATTTTAAGTTATAGTGAATTTATTGATAATCTCAATAGTCCATGATTTCCCTCACCCAGATCCAGGATTTTCACCATTGGTTCTATTAAGATTCCTTTCTCATATAAGTAATAGCCACCTCTTCGTAACCTAGAAGAACATAGGAAGGAGGTTTAGTTGAGAATTATTTTTATTCGGGTCGACTCAACTGGAAGATTGATGAGCAGGTAGAATAAATTAGTGAGGTTGTGCTAATCGGGCTTGAAAAGCGGCTGCTACCTTTTCCTGTGCGAGCTGTGGATATCCATAATGTAGTGCCCAGCAAGATCAACCATTCCTTGTCCCGTACTTCATTGTGAATAGATTTTCTATGCAACCGTGAATGGAGTCTCTATGCGTCTCTTTCTTTCATTTCGTTGGTCGGTGGGCAACCTCAATCTCACCAAGTAATGCAAAATAAATTATATTTGGATTGGCTCTCCACCCTAGAAGGTGGGTGAATGAACCCAGTTAATGAGTAACCCCTAATAAAGAGAGGGGAAAAGCTGCACGAAGGTTGACGTACCGTCCAATGCCTGCCTTTTAATGAACAAATTATCCAAGCAAGCAATTTAACCATCCCTACCAATAGCTATTCTCGCGAGCTCACTACTTGTCTACCAATCTATTGTCCCATCCAAATGAAATGGTCTCACCTGATCAATGGTGCCCCATCCAAACGGTCTCACCCAATGTTGTTCAATACAAGTGGTATAAGCCATAAAACTTGAACCTGTGTAAAGCTGAACCAATAAATTGTGAACCATACCCATTTGAAGATTGCAAAATAAATAAATCCAAAATTTACCTTCAATCCATGCAAGGGTTTCCATGGCCCTCCCTATACATTTTTCACAATTTAATTAAACTCATCACGATTTTTCTGAACAATCACTGGAATATTTTTCGCAATTACCTGGATCATTTTGACAGCTGCAGGAATGTAAAAACCTGAAAGGTGTTATATACTTTCAAGTTTTTAAAGACATAATTTGAATAATCAAATATAACTTTGAAGTACGTTTCAATTGAATGATAAAATATAACTTTGAAGTACGTTTCAATCTCTAAAGTTTAAAACTTAAGAAACAAAACTTTTGGTTTCAAAAGGTTGAATATATTTAAATTTTTTAAATTTGATTGCTTTATGTAATTTTGGAAATTTGTTTTTAAAGTTTGAATGATTATGGAAAATGGGGTTTGGTGGCATTGAGCACGTTGAGTCCGTAGCATGACAAAAAGAGTGAAGGAGGAGAAGCAGTTAAAATTATTATTATTATTATTATATGTGAATTCCAAAAAAATTGCATTATTGAGTGAACTCCAAAGAATAGGAAAAAGGAGAAGCAGACATCAAAAATTGAGTTGTCAAATAATAAAAGCGCAACGAATTTTACGGTAAGTTATTATAAAGCATTATAAAGCATTGGTAAGTTATTATAAAGCAGTGCATTAAGTAACTTGAAAGATGATCTATATATTTGGTTTGCGCAGATTAAGAAGGGACAATTCACTAGATCATTAAAGAGAGAGGTTATTTTAATCTCCCATGTGGATGCAATAATAAAGAGTTCTAAAAAACAACGGATCGAAGCAAAACTACCACGTTGTTGGGTTTCAATGGTGGATACATTATTATCTAACATCATCAAAGAGAAACAACTTCCATTGCCATGTTAATCACCATGCAAATCACTGTCACGAATGCTCGTGCAGATCGTTTTTTATTTTCTTGTTCATAATAAAGGAAGAAATCACGTGGAAGACAAGAATTCTGCCACGATGGAAGAATATAAGAAAGGCCCTGGTTCGTCATCTGGATCGTAGGATAAATATTAGAATGGGGCCTTGGATCTAGGTTTTTTTTGGGTTGCTTATTGGTTCGTTGTGACAAGGTTTAAAGGGTAGGCGACCCTTGGTATAGAGGCTCTCCCCTGGAATAAAGGGTCTCCGGACTTCTCAACCCCTGCTGAATCACAAGTTTCTGGTATATCTCGCTTGCGGACTGTTGGATATACACTTGGGAGATTGAACTGTTCCCATGGTTAAANATGGAGAGAAAAGAGCATTTATTCTCATCCATTGATCTAAGATCACCAAAGCCAATGTGGGCCCTTGGATTTGGTGACATTTCAGCTGTCCCCATAAACAAAAAAAAAGGCAAGGTGAGGCATTTCATTTCTCATTCCATGAGCATTGGGAAGAGAGCAAGTCGACCTCATTGAGAAGAGGATGAGTTCAGGAGAGAGGGAACTAGCACGCATTCCAACAAGCTGAGACATGCACAAATTTCAGAGAACCTGGGCACAATTTCCAAGGTGAATCCAGTAGCTGGCAGAGAGAGTCTGGCATGCTTTTCCAGGACCATACAGCAGCATTAAACAAGCAGAGTTCGAGAAGGGAACTCTGTCACGTTTTTCCAGGCTGGCACAATTTTCTGGACAGTTATACAGCAGAATTAAATGCAGACCGTACACCTACAGGCTGCATGCACTTTGAGGCTGAGTTGAGCACTGAACTCAAGGGAGTAATCTGCTGTAATAGTGGGCACAGTTTTCGAGGAAGCTGACTGAGAAAAGACAGTCCATACAGTGCTGCTGAGGGCACAAATTACGAGACTGCACAGAAAATGAGGCAGCAGTCTGCACAGTTTTAGAGATAAATTTCAGTCATCTGTGGTAGAGATAAGTTGTTCTTACTGTGAGAATTTTACTGCTGTACTTTCACTTTAAAGAAGAATTAACAATAAAATCTCTCTCTCAATAGGATTTCCCCCTTGGGGGCTTTTTCCTGGGCTAGTTGGCCAAAAATTACTGAGTCTGCAATTTTCAGGGTGTGAATGTGGTTTTAATTCTGCTCATAAAGTTTGTAAAATTCTCATAGTGTTTCCAGTTCTATTTGTCTATTAGAAAACAATTCATTTGCAGCTGTCATGTTTATTGGGTTGGGCATTAAACGATGAAAAGTAAAACTTGAAACCAGGTTGGGGAATAGCAGTGAAAAATTTACAGAAAGATTCCAAGTCGTCAATATAGATCCCAAAGAGAGTAGACGAAAAGGGGAACCCCTTGCTTTACCCCGATGATATTTTAGATGAAGTTAAAAGACCATGTGTCATCCAGAGGCAACCCAAAAGCAACACATACAGTCACATAATGGCTACCAGGAGGCTCTTAGATATTCTGGTGTCATGAAGCCTCTCTAGAATAATGCTTCTCAAGATCATGGCAAATGCTTTCCAAAAGTCTACAAAGTAGCAGTAGACTTTCAAAGAGCGAAGGTGGGACTCCTCAATAATGGCTCTAAGTGTGAAGATGTGATTGGTCATATGGTACTCCAGGCAAAAATCAACCTGTTCTCTAACCCTAAGGTGTCAATCCTCTAGCTCGTCCGAAAGACACTAATGTAGCGTTGTGGAATAAACCTTGGAGAATGCATGTCCAACCATGACAGTCCGATAGTTGTTTGGATCAGAGCTACTCCCTGATTTCTGGATCGGGTGAATGATGTGTCCGACCCATGAGTGGGGGAAACCAAAACATACCACATAGTTAAATAAATCAGCAATTTGGGAACCAAGAGACCGTATGCCATGCTTAAGGAATTCAGCCTAGATGCCTTCCTCATCTACTGCTTTATTGGTACTTGTAAAGTTGGTTGCTGTCCTGATATCTCTCTCAAAGACATCAAGGGATGTCTTGGAAGCAATATTGACAGGAGGAAGAAGAGGAGGATTCACCGACTGCTTAGGGGATGTGGCTTTCCTCTTATATGTAGTTCTTGTGGAAGAAATGCATTTCTCCCATAAGAAACAGAAGAGAACAGCCTGCTGACTCTCACTGGTTTCCTGCTGAGACTTTTCTCAAAGAGCAGACCTAGGAGATGTCTACCAAATTACACCATTTTTACACAATTACCAAGCCCACAGTAATATATGGCTTCTCACCCTGGGGACTGGGCCTTCTTCCACCTGAATGGAACAAAGTTGAGAGTCCAGTCACTGCTGCACTCACAATTTGTTGCCAGTGTATAGTTCTACAGGATATCATTAAAGATGAATTTGGGGCACATCCTATGTGCCTCAAGACAATTTTCTGATTGGTCTCCTTTTTCCACAATTTATGATGTTAGCTCTCTGAGGCATCTTTTCTTCTCCAATCTATTGGCATTTCTTTTGAGTGCCTCCCCCTTTCAAGAACTCTACTGATACTCCTAGTCACTCCTGAGTCCTGCCCCAAGGAGGAGTTGAACCAGGGAATGAGAGAGGACATTGATAATTTTATAGAAATATATACATGTTACCTGGATTACCCTCCAAAGGATCTTATAATGGTTTTCTATTTTGATAACTTCATGCAATTGAGGAATGGCATTATAATTAGACCCAAGTATACTTGCAAGCACTAGATGCATAGCCTTAGGATTCCTATAGGCCAATTCTAAGTTTGCTCACATCAGCTCTAGGTTGATACAAATCATCAATTTTTGAGATTAGAGAGGATCTGTCAGGTTTGTCAACCACATGACATCAAGTCAGAAGAGCTTCTTATCTTCCGTTGTTTAGGAGATGGATGTCTACTATCCCATGATCAGGATATGGTGTAGTAGACATCCATCTCCTTCCTCAGTATGTTCCGTGAGAAAGTCTCGGCAAGAAATGGCTGAGAATCAGCAGGCCATTCTTGACCATTTCTTATGGGAGAAACAGGTTTCTCCTACAATTACCAACCTCAAATGGCCTTATAAACATCAGACCACTCCATATGGTCCCAAAACAAAACTTAATACTTTCCGGACATTGTTTTCATTCCTTACCATTTCTTAAATGGCCTGAAAAACATAAGGCCACTCCATATGGACCTGAAACGAAATTTAGTCATTTCTAGATATTGTTGTCATTCCATACCATTTCTTGGTACATTTCTTGTAAAAAAGAGTACTAATCCATAGTACCAAACTATCTCTGGCAACATAAAAATCTACAATTACAGGGAACATTGTGGGAGGTGGGACTAACAGAAGTGTGAAGGTAAATGTGGTATATAAAAGAAATATTTAATACAGAGTAATATCTTCACAGTAACCCTGAAGTTGGAATCTTCTGCCCATTCTCTCACAGTTCAACATCCTGCAGTTACAATAGCAGCAGAATTTATTATTGATAATAGATATCAAGTTTTCCATGGCCGAGTTTGAAATCATTCTTCAAAGCAACTATTGCGCCAAATCTATTAATTTTACTTTATCGAAGTTTTGGCTTCTTCCATGACTACCAATGCCTTCACTGCATAAATACCGCCTGATTACATTGCTGCTCAAAAATATCTCATTCAGCATATGTAAGATTATAAAATGGATGATTATCATTCATCAAGTAATTATCACCTTTGAATGGACTACAAACAAATCAAAGACGTTGATTCTGATACTAAGCACAGTCTCCTCCACTTCCTCTCCTTTATGTGGTGTTCCTCTTTGGATCCCATTCTTATCTTACACTGTGCTTCTGTCACCCCCTCACAAATATAAGAACATAGAATCTGCTTCTTATTCAAGTTCCCTCAGTTCAAACTTGGAACAGCACCATATATTGACTGCCAGATTCACATCCCAATTTGATTAGACATCAAAACCCAGAAATATGATTATGATGTTCTTTTAATATCGATGAAGAGTACAAAGAAAAAAAGTCTCAAAGGTTGACCGACATTATTCCTCTCATCATACAAAATTATTATATTATATGATCAGTTGAGAGTTATAACTTATAGGTACTTAAACAGCCAATCAATTAGACAACTAACAATGACAATACAATATATTGATATTTAGACATTTAGGCACATTATGGGAGTGTAGGTCTAATGTCACCACCTAGAGCTGATATCAGTAACTACACCTTCCATTGTAGAAGGTCCAAGACAATTTCAACCATATTCAGGTAAAAGTAAAACGGCTAGCTTGTATCTTATCCTGTTTGAATGAACTTTTATGTCATTGATTAGATGCAGAACAACAGTGTTTAAAACTCACCAAGTCTGACTCAGATTCATGAAGCATACTCAGTTCAGCACAAAAAACAAGCCAACAGCAAGTTTAACATGCAAGTACTTGTGGGTCAGACAAGTTTTTCCCAAATTTTTCCTTAAAGAAATGATATTTATTTTCAAATTTTTGTAATATCCAAATCTTTCAGAGTCCAAGTCAATCTCTTACTCTCTGACCTCACCGAGTTTTTTATTCACCTGAGTTTTGTAATACTAAATAACAACTTGTCCAAAGATTAAGTCAGTCACAACCCACAAATTAAGGTTCGTTCACTTGCAAATTCTTGCAGTTCTTGGACATTATGCAGAATCTGTGATTAAGAAATTTGAGATTGGAATCTAAAATTTTATAATCTTAAGACATTTAGAGATCAATCACAAACATAAAGGATGCAAAATATAAACTTGATTCTAGAATGTCTAGAATAAGTCTTTCACCTTGACATTAAATCATAATGAGTTTAATCTATTTTTTGGAAACCTAAGGTCATTTGAACAAAT
Organism: Larix sibirica; assembly: GCA_004151065.3. NCBI lineage: Eukaryota > Viridiplantae > Streptophyta > Pinopsida > Pinales > Pinaceae > Larix > Larix sibirica. The sequence goes on from NWUY0300006565.1 coordinate 34,654, forward strand.
TCTTTGCCCTTTTTACAATATTCTTCACATTCAAATTTCAAAGGTTCTACTCAGTACTTTTTCCGAATTTCATCAATGCTGAACTGCCCCTACTTCACACATACAAGGCACACTCCAGAACACCTGGAAAAAATGAGTAGCTTTGTTTTTACCCTGATCAAAGTACGATGGGCCCCCTTAAATATCTTTAAAATTAAAACATTAATGTATCAGTATTTTATAGAAAAGAGACTTACCTCCCACATACAAAGTGCATCCTCGAACGACAATTCCCGGCGAAAGAGGACAAGCAGCATGCGAAATGCAAAAAGAAGACTTTCTGCACCAATTTGAGACAAGTGCTTGAATAATTGAAGGTCAGTCAACTCTAATATTTTTCCCAGGGCTTCTAATTGTTTCATCACACCAATGGGGCCTTCCATCTGGAAATTTGGTCTCTGCAAAAACACCATCAATATTCCCAGTTAATAGAAAAAGTTAGTAAAATAGTTGATCTTAATGAAAGATGAAAGAAATATGTTTATACATAGTTAAAACCACAACAAAAAGAAGACGATACTATGCACAAAAGCCCATCTTGATATATTCATGTCATGAAGCAATACCATTCTTCGGAGAAGACTCTCAAAGCACCAGAATGCATCCGCATCATCCTCAAAAAGAATAATGAATGGAGATAACAAATCACTCATACCTCCAAAAGTCAAAAAAGTCATGTTAGACACCTTAGCAAGTATCTTCACAAGCAATCAATTCATAAATAAATCTAGAATTGTCCAACTGATTGCCTACAAGCAGGGGTCTTTATGTTATGATTTTGAAGGATAACATGAGTTAAACACCTCATTTGATTACATTTGGCTAGTTTTATTCCATCTTATTGCTAGTTTATTTAGCAAGTATGATTTTTTTAGAAGAAGAAGACCTATATGGATGCATCCCAAACCTTCCCACATCCATACATGTACCTCTCAGTCGAACAACATGCTAAAAATAACCCTAAAAATTATCTCATCAAGCTATTAGAAACTTTACTTCCAGTAATCATGCTGATGTTGAGCCAGGACCACACACCTCTCAGGGTTTGCCTCTGCCATATCAAGATCCCAATTCTCTCTCTTTTGTTGTTTAGTTGAATCTTTCCTTTTTTGTCAGTCAAACTCGATCGACACACCTAAAAAGACCCTAAAAATTATCTCAACAATATATTAGAAACTTTACTTCCAGTTATGATGCTGATGCTGAGCTAGGGCCTCGCAACTCTTAGGGTTTTCCTCTATCGTACCAAGATCCCACTTCTCTCTTTGGTTGTTTAGCTGTATTTCCTTTTTTGTCATTTTTCTAGCATCTAGAAGTGTTCTAGGCATTCCCATAGCCTATTCAAGACTGGTCATACTCTCTAGTCCAGTTGACCCTTTTCCTTGGTCATTTCTTGGACATTAATAAAATTATTTTATCTTATATTGATCCTTATTTTTCTGGTGTTTTCAGCAAATTTTCCCTTTCATTACCTACATGATCCATCCTGGTTACATATTTATTTTATCTCATGAGGTTCAAATTTTACATGATTCATGGCAATTGCAACAGTTGTGGATAATGTGGCAACTCTGGTCTGGCCATTCCATTGGAGGGAACGTAAAACATTTTCAAAGGAGAAATTAAGTTTGGACGACAATTTTACCAGCAAGAACAAGAGTTTGGGCAGAGATCTTGAAGACGATTTCAATAAAGAAAGTCACAAGTTCCAGAACATAGTTTTGCTGGATAAACAATAGAGAATAACCAACTTCCATTGTTAAGAGACATTACTGCAATCCTTTTGATCATTCTTCCTTAATTGAATTTCAAGCAGCACCTTACGTTATGAACACAAGCATACTTGCCTTTCCTACAATTACTACTTTTTCATACTTGAGTTATTATTGGTGCATTGTTGCAAAAAATCAGCTCTCATATCTCCTGTAATTCTTACTATAGTTTTTAGGCATTATAAAAAAATGTATAACAACCAAAGTATACAGGTAAACTGTCATTTTACCTTGGCAATAACCAGTTGTGGGATCCACCCAGGCATATACAGCAAGGATATCTGACATCCGAGCCATGTTTTTTGCATCTCCATAGAATTCAAGATGCCTATCTGTTCTTACAACATCCACAACTAGAAGAAACAAAAAGAAGCAAAATAAATAAACAGAGGGAGATGAAAACTTCAACGAAAAACAAAATTTTAACAGAATCTGTTCTTAGAATTAAGATCCATCATTTTATGTATCCTTGCAAGAATTATAACAAATTATACTTCCAAAGATAATGTGCTCACTATGTTCATACCAATCCTGTGAAGTGTCCAGAGCCAATCTGCAACTCTGTCTTCATTCACATTGACCCCAAGTGCTACTACTGGATTCATTAGAGGCGAGTCACCTAGTTCTGGAGCATCTGATATCTTCATCCTTCCAATAGTTCCTGGTTGATGCTCCGACCCATTGATTCCTGGCACCTGCTCTTGCACCAAAGCTTTAGCCAAAGTAAATTTCTCCTTTTTATGATAAGTTGTGTCTTCCAAATAGTCAATGTTATCCTTCCCTGCTGATTCTATGTTTGAAGTAGTGGTTT
>NWUY0300006573.1:16546-31033 GCA_004151065.3 Larix sibirica
GCCTATGTGGTTTCGGACTGTACCAAAATTGGCTTTCAAGATGTGGATTTCGGGTGGGGAAAGCCAGCCTACGGAGGGCCTGCAGAAGGTGGAGTGGGAACAGTGCCTGGCTTGTCGACCTTCTTCATCCCATATCAAAATAGAAGTGGGGTGAAAGGAATAGTGGTTCCCGTCTGCTGCCATGAAAATATTTGAAGTAGAAATAATTGAAGCCATCGCGAACGCTACTTCATGCAATCGCCTAAGTTAATATATTGAGCTTGAGATACTGCAATAATATAGGTAATAATAACTAGTATAGTTATTTAATTTGTGGCCAGTGAATAAGGCTACAAGTTATAGTATAGTTATTTAATTTGTGGCCAGTGAATAAGTCTACAAGTTACAGTATAGTTATTTAATTTGTGGCTAGTGAATAAGGCTACAAGTTAAGATATAAGTTATCTGTTGCTTGTTATTTATATCTAGTTGTCTACGACTTCTAGTTAAATGGGTTGTGTTACTAACTACCCATAAACCATGCATCAGCTAAGAGTTGTCCATAAATACCAGTTATTGATGAATCAACTACTAATTATGTTTTTATATTTTTTCTTTTATAATTGTTTATTTTGAATTTCGAACAAGTACCATAAGATCAATCTCGACAATACACTTATCTCATCCTTGAACGATAAACGATAAGCAAAGATAGTAATCCACCCAACATTCTATAATATAAACACTTATCATTACGCTCTTTTAATTAGTTGAATAAAAACTAATGACCTAACGTTTCGGGTAGCCTTGCAAAAACCGGTCTGGTCTTTGGGTAAAGGCCGAAACTGTCGACGTGAACCCGTCTTGAATTGCAGTTAGAGTTACATATGATAGGCTTTCCATGCAAAGAATAATATGATAAAATGACCAGGGATATAAACATAGCTCAGATGGTTTAAGTTTTATGATTGATTCTGGTATAAATGGTTTGCCTACGCCTACANTATAAGGATTATTGAGTAAAGTAATTAATCAAAGGATTAATCGAAGCAATTATGAAAAAGTTAAAAATAAATAATTAAAATATGAGATAGGATGGCATTAAAGTAATATCCAAACCACATGATATAGTAGAAACTGTACTCCCATCGGGATAAAAAATAATTCCTCCCACACCTCTTAACCCAAGATTATCCTTTGAAGATCCATCAAAGAAAACAACATGGCTCAGAATATTATGAGTCCATAATTGAAAATCATCCTCTCCCATATTCAATTGCCAAGGAAAAGAGGAATTAATTGGACTACAAATAATTTGCTGCATCAAAGCACTCGAAATAAATTGATAATCCAAGCATTTTATCTAGTCGGCATATGACTATCTTGCATCTTTAAACCATTGGCCACAATTACTTCACTTAAGAGAGATTTTTCGCTAGGAAAAGTACTAACAAGAAGAGTTGTTTTACCTTCAGTTTTTTCTTTATTCATGGCCACCCAAACCTTATAGAACACAAATTTTGGAAGGTGTTGTAGCTGCAACAACCCTCTCCAGTTTTGTTAGAAACTAGGGCCCCTACTTCTAGTTTTTGCATTCAATTGGTGTCTTAACTCATCCTTTAATTTTTTCTAGGGACTAGAGTAAAATTATTTGAAGCTTGCTTGTTACCAGTGAAAGATAAGACTTAGAAAAAAAATTGTTTTTGATCGTTTCAATGACTTATTCAAACTATAGCGAAACATCGACACACTTGTTGGTTTTAAGCAAAAACTAAGTTCACTGCCGAATAGTATTGGGGAGAATTAAGAACTGTTCCCTGATAGGCTTAACTTTTTGGCCCTATTTTAAATATTTCTTTGATGTAACCTTTTGGGCATAGTTATTCTCTGAGTTGCATGAGATTTCGAGTTCTGTTGATAGGATCTTCAGTAAATTAGGGTTTGGGGACCCTTTACACTGAAAAGAAATATCATTGCGAGATCAGTGTTATTTTCTCAACGTTGTTATACTGCTCGTGCCACCTGAGCAAAGACTCTTTCCAGATCGACCACTAGCTCAGTGGTGCGCTCATCACAGGTTCAGGTAGGTCATTTTTGTTATTCAATGGATTGGTGTCATATAAGTTGGTAGGGGGGTGGATAAACCATTGACGATAAGCCCTCGTTTTGTTATTTAGTGTGAATTCGCACCATGGAACCCCTAATTGCATCATATTGAGAGAAAATGCGTGAACCATAGCATATATTTTTCTCCCTATGCACAATTTTGACCATAGCCGCTTGAACTCAAATGCATGTCGATTTGGGGAAAATGACTTCAAACCCTAGCTAGTTATTGACCTAATTTGGTTGTGTGAGTTAACAACCAATAGAGTCCATAAGATCTGCGTACCCCATTACTCCTTGCTTGCCATTTTTTTAAACCAAACCAAGTGCATCCTCATTTGAGTGGGGTGTCATCAAGCCGAAGTTTCTTTACCAGTTCTCGAACACACTTTGTTTGAAAGAATATGAACCCTAGCTGACGGATTATTCCTTAACACGTTTCTGACCAAAGTCAATTTTCGATCGAACCCTAATTATCCGTCTTTTGCATTTGTTAGAATTTTAAGTATGGTCAAAGCCATAAGTTTGATGCGTCCATTTATGGTAAATGGTTGAATTTAGATGCTTAACCGCCATTTGTAACTGAGGGAGGCGGCACTCGAACCTGATTCTTCTTACTCGATTTCCACCATGGTCATATGTTAAATAAGATGTTAAACATAGCTCATAGATTTTCTTCCAAATAATTGCATATTAGATGGGATTTTAAACTTCGATTTGCAGTTTTGTCTCATAGGTGGTTTTGCTAGGAATAATGTTTTGGACTTGTTGGCAGTAGGAGTCTTTTGGTTTACATTTTAGTTACAAATGGTGATTAGATTGAGGAAGGGTAAAAATGTTCTATTGATAGGAGATAGCATGCTTATATTTTTTGTTTTTTATTTGAATTATTCATGTAATAATTCTAGTTATGTTATCAATGGTGCCCATGCAACCCAATGATGTTGCTTTCGTGTAGCAGGATTTGGAAATGTTTAAAAGGAGTTCCAAGTGTAATGCTAGGAAGGTGATATCGGATTTTTAGGAAGAAACTGATCCTGAAATTTCCATGGAAGTCTAGTTCGAGGATACCAAATATACCACGACGATAGCCCCTAAATTCAAATGGGGCGAGATCTATCACCTCATCAAAGATCAAAAAATACCTGATGAAATGATAGAAGAAATCTTGATATATCAGAATATCAAGAAATCCGATCTTCATAACGCTGCTACCCACCTAGGGTTATTTCCATGTGCAGAAGTGATTGGTTGGATTTTTCCCTAAGTAGATGTGAAATACAGAATCATTGTGTGAGTGTTATGGGGAACGGTTTCACTTATTTCCATCCTGCTCATATAAGTAAATCCTACAAGCTCCCAACACCTAAAGTTCTCTTAACAAATGATTGGGTTAGCAGTGTGAAGATTGAACACTCGGAATGTGCGAGAAAGATGTTGATCCCAGGAAAACACTTACGACAAAGTACCAGTGGGGAATATGAAACCAAGAACAATAAACTCGATTCAAGGTTGTTGCCATGCTTTTATGCAGAATATATGGAAGATATAATCCAAGCAGTTACAAGCTCAGATGGATTCCACTATTATATCATGTCATGATGCATGGCATAATATTTAATTGGGATGAAATTATTTCAGAAAATATGATCCAAGCCATAAAAGATGATCAGGAGAGAATCAAGAAAAAGAAAGCTTATTTTTATGTGCCATCATATCTTATTGATTGCATTCTTATTATGAATCCTTTTCCAAATCTCGGGTGCAACTGGAATCCAAATGAAATTCCATTATATGTAGCCTATCAAATTCGGTGGGCTCATAAGCATGCAAGCTTCTACAAGCAGATTTGTGAAGAATTCATGATGTTGTTATATAAATTCATTTTTGACAAAGAACCCAATTGTATGTTAGATGCAGCACTCGCAGTAGTCACTAAATATGGAGACTACTACTTCACTCCTGAAGGCACATATTTACGCTTGTACGAATGTTCGAAGAGCCCCTCACTGATGCCTAAATATGTTACATGTTATATCATCTTGAAGGAGATAGTGAGGAAATTGTTTGTCAACGGTGTTGGACACTTCTTGAATGATAACAAGAAAGCCTCATGGACGCCACTCTTGCTTGTTGTTGGGGCATATAAATTTAACAAAGTCAAAGGAGAAGAGGAATATGTGAAAGAAATATATTCTTATCACTTTGGAGAAAATATTTTTGCTAGAAATGAAAGTTAACAGAAGGTGGCTCAGCACTGCCTATCATGTAAAATTCATTATGAATATGCAGATCAATTCTTGAAGGATGAAGAGGTGTATAGAAGAGCGAAGAACCTTACAGATTTAAAAAACAGTTTCGGTAAGAAAATAGAATCAAGTTCCAGATGGTTAGATACATCAAACAAATAAAAAGAGAGATAGAAATAAGAAAGGTTTGAAGAACCACGAATGAAAGCATAGCAGGAAAAGCAGAAAAGATGGAAGTAAAAGAGGGTACAAGCAGAAGCATTTAAGAAGAATAACAAATCAAGAAAGCTATGGAAGATCAAAAATTACAATTAAGTAATGATCAATAGGACATGGAGATCAACATCCTACAGATATCGATACTAGAGTACCCCTCACAGGAAGTCATCTCCCTTTGGCTGAGCTAGGAATCACACCATTTACACCATCCAAGCAACATTCAGTTGAAAAAATTGAGACGATAGTATTTGATCCCAAAAGAAATACTATCATGAAAAGAACAGAAAAGAGATTAAAGTTTGTTGCATAGCCAGATATCATTACCATACAAGAATTTGCAGTATTGGAAGACATAAACAAGGACCCTAAATTTATGGCATGAGAAAATATTGTTGTTACGAAAGGTAATGAAGATAACATTCATAAATTGATGGAAGATGTAGATAAAAGCGAATCTAAAATGATTAAGCTTAAAGACAATTGGTACAAGCCAGAAATGAAGGAATTCAAATGAGAAGACAACATGATGTTTTAGAGTTGGAGAAAGAGAAAATCATGCAGACTATTCAAAGTCTTGAGGATGAAAAGGACTCATTAAGTGTATAGGTGGTAATATTGGAAGGGGATAATACTGAATTTTAGGCTCAAATAAGTGGATTACGAGAAAAGGAGATCTAGTTAGACCAATAGGTTGAGTCTCTCATAATAGAGAATGTATCTTTACAAGCTTAGGTAGCAGAGCTAACCAGAGAAAAGGAGTCCCTAGTGGAACAGCTAAACTCTGCTCAAGAACAAAGACAATATCTAACATCGTATTATGAGTGTGCTTCTGCATTACAAGAAAAACTATTTCATTCCCAAAAATTGATCATCGAGCAAACATATCAATTGCAAGGGATGGTAACCAGACTTGGGAAATTTCTTAAAGAAGATGCAACTACAAGGAAAAAGCTCATAGAAGTCTATGGCAGAATGAAAAAGTTAACTGCTTGGAGGAAAAAGGCCAAGGAAATTCCTCTAAATTTTCCCAAAAGGTCCACTGTTGAGCTTAAGCTACACTTCGCACTCTTGGATAGTGGCCAGAAGGTACGTTAGAGAAAAATTTGCAGGAAGATCCGAATGGGTCCATCACTGAATGTGAGGATATTCACCAAAGTATTTGCAGGGATTTAAAAAAATTTCATCTACCTCATCCAAGTGCAACTGAAGAACTAGTACAAAAAGAGAAGCGCTTAACAGAACTGAGGACTATCATGAACGGAGATATCACTACCATCAAGTTTCTAGACACACTCACTGTATAATATCTTCAGCAGCGTGTTGGACAAGCCACAATGGAAGACTCTTTACTTGGGAAATAACACACTACAACAACTAAGGGATTGAATGTTATGGTCAAAGATATACCTTTTCATGAAGTGGATTTAAAATTATTGGAGCCACGACAATTAAATATAATAGCTTATGAGAGTGGTCTTTGGATTGATTACATCTAAGTCAAGAAAATGCACCATCAAATTGATGTAATATTTTATTTTATTTTTATTTATTTTGCAACCACAAAAGGACAAAATTTTGGAAAACAAAATGGTTTTAGGGGAATATCAAACGATAAGTCATCTCAAGACTGATGTTGTAAAGATAAATAACAGGAACTAGGAGGAAAAGGGGCTTGTGGATTGTGAAAGATTGTACTAATCTCATATTGTAGGAAACTATTTTTCTTCTAATGAGAAAAAATAGTTTCGTCTAGGTGAAGGTGTACATGGAATGTTGCATGGAAATATTTGAATGAATGTGCATAAGTTACTTCTTCCTTTTGTTCATCAATATGCAGTAATATCTTTCCCTTTTTCTGTTGGACTATTCTAACGGTTTGCGAATCATCTTATTGTTTATGAATATAAAATGCATCTCTCTGTGTATTTATGAGTAATGAATGAAATAAAGGCCAGTGTCAAAGCTGTCTTTGTGTTAATCATATTCTATAACTGTGAATACATTTCTTTCAGCAGCTAACTTATGGAGTTGTACTAAATAGTTTACAGTCATTACTCTCTTTTAATATATGCTCCTTGCAAGGATAGGTTAGATTTGATTAAAATTTGGCATTTAATTAAGGCATCCCTTGTTTGAATGATAGTAAAGGAGTGGTAAGACGAGAGGTAAGAACCTGCGCATCACTTTCTGAGGCCTCTTTCTACTCATTAGACAAGCATAGGTAGAATCAGGCATATTTAGAATTAGTATTTTTCATTCGCATATATAATAATAAAACTTTAAACGGTGGATCGAGATGTAAGCAATAAACTCGTTACTATAGCATATGGACTGTAAAACGGACGAGTTCCCTATTCCAAACAGTGAATAGCCTAATTGGGACTTTTCATTGGGGAGAATCCCTACTGTCGATGCTAGGATTTTTCCAGGTGTCAACAGAAGGGCAACCTGAATTATGTCCAAGCCATATTTACCTTGCAGCTAACCAGGGTAATGGCCCTTTTTTGGTTTATTCATTTATTTCACTTTGTGACAAAACTTTTTGGTCACCTAGTCATTTATCACCCATTTTTCTACTAGTGAATAGATAGTTTCGAATGATTTGGTATAGGAATTTGATCATAGATTCAAATCACTGATGGACAAGGCGACATTCCAAATTCGTGAGGAGTGACATAAAGATTGGTTCATTGTAGGGTTGTTGCCACATATACACGAACCCTTGACACAAAAAAATATTATGACATAGTTGGATGCAATGGAGTTGGCTATGAATTTAGAATAATCCTTGGTAGGAGAGAACAATGCAGGGATAGCTCAGGTCTAGACATAGCTTGTTGTAGTTATAGTTTAGTTGCAAGATATTTCCAAGGGAAAAGAGAAGCATGAGGAGATATGGTGTACCATTTACAGAAGGGAGGGATTCCATAAGAATGAATGCCCAACATATAGAGAATATATGGAAACTGGGGCCCCAAATCCTTTTCCCTTTGTTGTAGGGTTATGGTGTGAGATTTGTAGAGGGAATAACCCCCGCAAAAATACATGAGTAACCCAAGAAATCTGTTTTGCAACTTTTTCAAATCTATGGGTCATGATGAGAAGTATTTTCACGCACTAGATATCATGAGAGAGAGAACATTAGAAACCTATAGGGTCCAAGGGGAATCTATACCAGAAGGAGTAGTACAATAAAACAATGAACCAAGATACTATAACCAAGGAAACCAAGGAGGATTCATAGGTATATGATAAGGAGGCTTTGCAAGAGGAAGAGGACCAATCATCTGTTACAACTATGGTCAATAGGGACATTTTGCATGGGACTACTATAATCCATGCACAACATGCATATACTATAGACATTTAGACCATGCAATAGGATATTTCCCACTGCTAGTCGTGAAATGGTAACAAAGGAGGGATAAAAATAAAAATCAAATCCATAATCTAAATCTGAATCCAAATCATAATCATAATTAGAATTAGAACTAGATTCCAAATCCAAACCAAAATCAAAATGTGCAGATGATTGCAGTAGGAGAGTGCGATGACCAACCAAGGATAGAAACCATTATGCATGGGGGATCAAGTACACGAGCTTATGCCACAGAGCAGGAACTACGCATAAGACAATGGGTTAGTAAAGCTACTGGAAAGACCTCGATGTTTGATCATTAGAGGGATAAGGATACATATTAGCAAGCAAGGAAAGAGATCCTGGAACCATAATTTAGAGTGTCATCATCACGACAATTATATCATTGATCACCTATATATGACATGTCTCTAGCATATGACTACTTAGTTCCATAGGGTCCAGATGAAAAGGTAAGTGTTAGGATATTCCTATACTCCATCCTAGTCCTACCAGCATTTCAGTTATTTTCATTATCAGTCTTGCATGCATTTCTGCATGCAGCATGCATTCTGCATGCATGCATGCAATTGCATGCATCCCAGTNTATAAGGATTATTGAGTAAAGTAATTAATCAAAGGATTAATCGAAGCAATTATGAAAAAGTTAAAAATAAATAATTAAAATATGAGATAGGATGGCATTAAAGTAATATCCAAACCACATGATATAGTAGAAACTGTACTCCCATCGGGATAAAAAATAATTCCTCCCACACCTCTTAACCCAAGATTATCCTTTGAAGATCCATCAAAGAAAACAACATGGCTCAGAATATTATGAGTCCATAATTGAAAATCATCCTCTCCCATATTCAATTGCCAAGGAAAAGAGGAATTAATTGGACTACAAATAATTTGCTGCATCAAAGCACTCGAAATAAATTGATAATCCAAGCATTTTATCTAGTCGGCATATGACTATCTTGCATCTTTAAACCATTGGCCACAATTACTTCACTTAAGAGAGATTTTTCGCTAGGAAAAGTACTAACAAGAAGAGTTGTTTTACCTTCAGTTTTTTCTTTATTCATGGCCACCCAAACCTTATAGAACACAAATTTTGGAAGGTGTTGTAGCTGCAACAACCCTCTCCAGTTTTGTTAGAAACTAGGGCCCCTACTTCTAGTTTTTGCATTCAATTGGTGTCTTAACTCATCCTTTAATTTTTTCTAGGGACTAGAGTAAAATTATTTGAAGCTTGCTTGTTACCAGTGAAAGATAAGACTTAGAAAAAAAATTGTTTTTGATCGTTTCAATGACTTATTCAAACTATAGCGAAACATCGACACACTTGTTGGTTTTAAGCAAAAACTAAGTTCACTGCCGAATAGTATTGGGGAGAATTAAGAACTGTTCCCTGATAGGCTTAACTTTTTGGCCCTATTTTAAATATTTCTTTGATGTAACCTTTTGGGCATAGTTATTCTCTGAGTTGCATGAGATTTCGAGTTCTGTTGATAGGATCTTCAGTAAATTAGGGTTTGGGGACCCTTTACACTGAAAAGAAATATCATTGCGAGATCAGTGTTATTTTCTCAACGTTGTTATACTGCTCGTGCCACCTGAGCAAAGACTCTTTCCAGATCGACCACTAGCTCAGTGGTGCGCTCATCACAGGTTCAGGTAGGTCATTTTTGTTATTCAATGGATTGGTGTCATATAAGTTGGTAGGGGGGTGGATAAACCATTGACGATAAGCCCTCGTTTTGTTATTTAGTGTGAATTCGCACCATGGAACCCCTAATTGCATCATATTGAGAGAAAATGCGTGAACCATAGCATATATTTTTCTCCCTATGCACAATTTTGACCATAGCCGCTTGAACTCAAATGCATGTCGATTTGGGGAAAATGACTTCAAACCCTAGCTAGTTATTGACCTAATTTGGTTGTGTGAGTTAACAACCAATAGAGTCCATAAGATCTGCGTACCCCATTACTCCTTGCTTGCCATTTTTTTAAACCAAACCAAGTGCATCCTCATTTGAGTGGGGTGTCATCAAGCCGAAGTTTCTTTACCAGTTCTCGAACACACTTTGTTTGAAAGAATATGAACCCTAGCTGACGGATTATTCCTTAACACGTTTCTGACCAAAGTCAATTTTCGATCGAACCCTAATTATCCGTCTTTTGCATTTGTTAGAATTTTAAGTATGGTCAAAGCCATAAGTTTGATGCGTCCATTTATGGTAAATGGTTGAATTTAGATGCTTAACCGCCATTTGTAACTGAGGGAGGCGGCACTCGAACCTGATTCTTCTTACTCGATTTCCACCATGGTCATATGTTAAATAAGATGTTAAACATAGCTCATAGATTTTCTTCCAAATAATTGCATATTAGATGGGATTTTAAACTTCGATTTGCAGTTTTGTCTCATAGGTGGTTTTGCTAGGAATAATGTTTTGGACTTGTTGGCAGTAGGAGTCTTTTGGTTTACATTTTAGTTACAAATGGTGATTAGATTGAGGAAGGGTAAAAATGTTCTATTGATAGGAGATAGCATGCTTATATTTTTTGTTTTTTATTTGAATTATTCATGTAATAATTCTAGTTATGTTATCAATGGTGCCCATGCAACCCAATGATGTTGCTTTCGTGTAGCAGGATTTGGAAATGTTTAAAAGGAGTTCCAAGTGTAATGCTAGGAAGGTGATATCGGATTTTTAGGAAGAAACTGATCCTGAAATTTCCATGGAAGTCTAGTTCGAGGATACCAAATATACCACGACGATAGCCCCTAAATTCAAATGGGGCGAGATCTATCACCTCATCAAAGATCAAAAAATACCTGATGAAATGATAGAAGAAATCTTGATATATCAGAATATCAAGAAATCCGATCTTCATAACGCTGCTACCCACCTAGGGTTATTTCCATGTGCAGAAGTGATTGGTTGGATTTTTCCCTAAGTAGATGTGAAATACAGAATCATTGTGTGAGTGTTATGGGGAACGGTTTCACTTATTTCCATCCTGCTCATATAAGTAAATCCTACAAGCTCCCAACACCTAAAGTTCTCTTAACAAATGATTGGGTTAGCAGTGTGAAGATTGAACACTCGGAATGTGCGAGAAAGATGTTGATCCCAGGAAAACACTTACGACAAAGTACCAGTGGGGAATATGAAACCAAGAACAATAAACTCGATTCAAGGTTGTTGCCATGCTTTTATGCAGAATATATGGAAGATATAATCCAAGCAGTTACAAGCTCAGATGGATTCCACTATTATATCATGTCATGATGCATGGCATAATATTTAATTGGGATGAAATTATTTCAGAAAATATGATCCAAGCCATAAAAGATGATCAGGAGAGAATCAAGAAAAAGAAAGCTTATTTTTATGTGCCATCATATCTTATTGATTGCATTCTTATTATGAATCCTTTTCCAAATCTCGGGTGCAACTGGAATCCAAATGAAATTCCATTATATGTAGCCTATCAAATTCGGTGGGCTCATAAGCATGCAAGCTTCTACAAGCAGATTTGTGAAGAATTCATGATGTTGTTATATAAATTCATTTTTGACAAAGAACCCAATTGTATGTTAGATGCAGCACTCGCAGTAGTCACTAAATATGGAGACTACTACTTCACTCCTGAAGGCACATATTTACGCTTGTACGAATGTTCGAAGAGCCCCTCACTGATGCCTAAATATGTTACATGTTATATCATCTTGAAGGAGATAGTGAGGAAATTGTTTGTCAACGGTGTTGGACACTTCTTGAATGATAACAAGAAAGCCTCATGGACGCCACTCTTGCTTGTTGTTGGGGCATATAAATTTAACAAAGTCAAAGGAGAAGAGGAATATGTGAAAGAAATATATTCTTATCACTTTGGAGAAAATATTTTTGCTAGAAATGAAAGTTAACAGAAGGTGGCTCAGCACTGCCTATCATGTAAAATTCATTATGAATATGCAGATCAATTCTTGAAGGATGAAGAGGTGTATAGAAGAGCGAAGAACCTTACAGATTTAAAAAACAGTTTCGGTAAGAAAATAGAATCAAGTTCCAGATGGTTAGATACATCAAACAAATAAAAAGAGAGATAGAAATAAGAAAGGTTTGAAGAACCACGAATGAAAGCATAGCAGGAAAAGCAGAAAAGATGGAAGTAAAAGAGGGTACAAGCAGAAGCATTTAAGAAGAATAACAAATCAAGAAAGCTATGGAAGATCAAAAATTACAATTAAGTAATGATCAATAGGACATGGAGATCAACATCCTACAGATATCGATACTAGAGTACCCCTCACAGGAAGTCATCTCCCTTTGGCTGAGCTAGGAATCACACCATTTACACCATCCAAGCAACATTCAGTTGAAAAAATTGAGACGATAGTATTTGATCCCAAAAGAAATACTATCATGAAAAGAACAGAAAAGAGATTAAAGTTTGTTGCATAGCCAGATATCATTACCATACAAGAATTTGCAGTATTGGAAGACATAAACAAGGACCCTAAATTTATGGCATGAGAAAATATTGTTGTTACGAAAGGTAATGAAGATAACATTCATAAATTGATGGAAGATGTAGATAAAAGCGAATCTAAAATGATTAAGCTTAAAGACAATTGGTACAAGCCAGAAATGAAGGAATTCAAATGAGAAGACAACATGATGTTTTAGAGTTGGAGAAAGAGAAAATCATGCAGACTATTCAAAGTCTTGAGGATGAAAAGGACTCATTAAGTGTATAGGTGGTAATATTGGAAGGGGATAATACTGAATTTTAGGCTCAAATAAGTGGATTACGAGAAAAGGAGATCTAGTTAGACCAATAGGTTGAGTCTCTCATAATAGAGAATGTATCTTTACAAGCTTAGGTAGCAGAGCTAACCAGAGAAAAGGAGTCCCTAGTGGAACAGCTAAACTCTGCTCAAGAACAAAGACAATATCTAACATCGTATTATGAGTGTGCTTCTGCATTACAAGAAAAACTATTTCATTCCCAAAAATTGATCATCGAGCAAACATATCAATTGCAAGGGATGGTAACCAGACTTGGGAAATTTCTTAAAGAAGATGCAACTACAAGGAAAAAGCTCATAGAAGTCTATGGCAGAATGAAAAAGTTAACTGCTTGGAGGAAAAAGGCCAAGGAAATTCCTCTAAATTTTCCCAAAAGGTCCACTGTTGAGCTTAAGCTACACTTCGCACTCTTGGATAGTGGCCAGAAGGTACGTTAGAGAAAAATTTGCAGGAAGATCCGAATGGGTCCATCACTGAATGTGAGGATATTCACCAAAGTATTTGCAGGGATTTAAAAAAATTTCATCTACCTCATCCAAGTGCAACTGAAGAACTAGTACAAAAAGAGAAGCGCTTAACAGAACTGAGGACTATCATGAACGGAGATATCACTACCATCAAGTTTCTAGACACACTCACTGTATAATATCTTCAGCAGCGTGTTGGACAAGCCACAATGGAAGACTCTTTACTTGGGAAATAACACACTACAACAACTAAGGGATTGAATGTTATGGTCAAAGATATACCTTTTCATGAAGTGGATTTAAAATTATTGGAGCCACGACAATTAAATATAATAGCTTATGAGAGTGGTCTTTGGATTGATTACATCTAAGTCAAGAAAATGCACCATCAAATTGATGTAATATTTTATTTTATTTTTATTTATTTTGCAACCACAAAAGGACAAAATTTTGGAAAACAAAATGGTTTTAGGGGAATATCAAACGATAAGTCATCTCAAGACTGATGTTGTAAAGATAAATAACAGGAACTAGGAGGAAAAGGGGCTTGTGGATTGTGAAAGATTGTACTAATCTCATATTGTAGGAAACTATTTTTCTTCTAATGAGAAAAAATAGTTTCGTCTAGGTGAAGGTGTACATGGAATGTTGCATGGAAATATTTGAATGAATGTGCATAAGTTACTTCTTCCTTTTGTTCATCAATATGCAGTAATATCTTTCCCTTTTTCTGTTGGACTATTCTAACGGTTTGCGAATCATCTTATTGTTTATGAATATAAAATGCATCTCTCTGTGTATTTATGAGTAATGAATGAAATAAAGGCCAGTGTCAAAGCTGTCTTTGTGTTAATCATATTCTATAACTGTGAATACATTTCTTTCAGCAGCTAACTTATGGAGTTGTACTAAATAGTTTACAGTCATTACTCTCTTTTAATATATGCTCCTTGCAAGGATAGGTTAGGTTAGATTAAAATTTGGCATTTAATTAAGGCATCCCTTGTTTGAATGATAGTAAAGGAGTGGTAAGACGAGAGGTAAGAACCTGCGCATCACTTTCTGAGGCCTCTTTCTACTCATTAGACAAGCATAGGTAGAATCAGGCATATTTAGAATTAGTATTTTTCATTCGCATATATAATAATAAAACTTTAAACGGTGGATCGAGATGTAAGCAATAAACTCGTTACTATAGCATATGGACTGTAAAACGGACGAGTTCCCTATTCCAAACAGTGAATAGCCTAATTGGGACTTTTCATTGGGGAGAA
>NWUY0300006574.1:0-19329 GCA_004151065.3 Larix sibirica
ACAAAAGCTTCAAGGGATTTCCTCCATTTGAAGCAAGGAGTGGTCAAGAACCACCATTCAAGCACTTCAAAGTGTTTGGATCTCGTGAATGGGATCACATGCACTTTAAAAGAAGGAGGATTTCACAAAGGTTTGTAGGGATTTTCGCAAATCCCTTTACCGATCAATAGTTCACCCAGTTGAGAGATTCTATGGGAGTAAAGGAATTTTATGAGGAGGATCCTTAAAGTCTTCTTTTCACATTCTCTTTTATGGGGGAAGGGGGGTTTCCCACTAGGTTTTTTCCCTCATTCCCAGTTTACAGAGAATTTTTTGTGTGCATGGGTGCCTAATATGGCTGCAAATTGTCAGGACCCATTTTCATTTTTTATTTATTTATTTCACCTAATCAAGCTTAGGGGGGGCAGTGTTGGAGAAAAGTACCTTCTCCATAGCAAAACTCTCTTACCTAGTAACCTAGACCTTGATTTCATGACTCCAGTGGGCCAAATCTCACTCATATTGAACACCTAAGTCACTCCATATCTTACTTATAAAATATAAGGCTCTTAAATTACTTTATTTTCCTTTTTTAGAACTCATGAAACCTATTTTGGCATATGAGGGAGAATTCCTTCAATTAGGGATTATTTTCCTTGATTTTAGGGTCCTACATTGCTAGTTTGAGTTATAGAGTGAACCTAAGGAGTTTAATCCATTGTTCAGGGACTCCATACACCTCATTTTTAGCCATTACAAGATATTTCCTCCCTCCTTAAGTGTTTTTAGGGACGTGCACCCCATGCATGTACCTTCATTTAGTTGCAGTTAGTTGCTCCTAGCATGTAGGGATATAAGTTCACTTAGGGAAGTCATGTGTTAGTTAAACTCACCTTGGTGAGTCTGGATGGTTAACTAAGGGTCTCTGGATATAGCTAAGCATAGCTAGCTTCTCTTGCATTGTGTGAGAAATTTGAATTGCCTCCTGAACTAATTCACATTGCCTTTATATTTATTTCCTTTCACTTCTTCATAGAAGCTTGATGTAATATAAATTTTTCTCATGTCTTTGACTTCTCTCTTTTGTGTAATGATTAATGTTTAGCAAATTTATTGCATGAATTTGATTGATTGTTGATCTCTTTCACAATATTTCTATCTTATTTCGTATCTAGATCCACATGCTCAAATTCTACAGAACTTTCATCGAGATGATATGTTTCCTAGATACCATATATTAAAAAGGTTTGGTTGATACTTCTTGAATATGATACTTGACCCTAGATGCACATTTATGAAAGGGTTAGTCGATCCTTCCTCTAGATTAAACTTGAACCGAAATCCACATTTGAGGAAGGGTAGGTCAATCTTTCCTCGAGATAATATTTTTCCCAAGTACAAATTTAATGAAGGGTTGACTAATCCTTCTTCTATTTGGTACTTGACCCTTGGTTTAGATTGAGGAATTGTTGGTATATGCTTCTTCAATATGATGCTTCACTCAATATCCAAATTTAAAGAAGGGTTGCGTGATCCTTCCTCTATATGATGCTTGATCGACATCCATATTTAAGTAAGGGTTGATTGATCCTTCCTCTTCATGGTTCTTGACACAAAGTCCATAATTGAGGAAGGAATGGATCCTTCCCATGAGTGATGCATGAGACTAGGTACATATTTGAGGAAGGGTATTTTGAGCCTTCCTCTAGATGATACTTTCCCCTTGGTGCATGTTTGAGCAAGGGTCAATCCATCCTTCCTCTAGATGATGCTTAAGCTGATTTGCACATTTGAAGAAGGATCAATCAATCCTTCCTCCATATGATCGTTTACCCCATGGAAATTTGAGGAAGGGTTGGTGAATCCTTCCTCATGATGATACTTGATATCACTATGATGTCACCCTATGGTGATGACATCATCATGCATTAAAATATTTGGCATGGAATGTTGTCCCTTCCCCTTTATCATTGTATTGAAATAGAATGATAAGGTGAGTTAGTATAAGGTGATTTAATATAACTCACAAACATAAACATAGATGAGGTGGTAGCTTGCACCTTCTCAAAAAGAGATCTTGCAAAAGTAGACTGGGATCCTGCAAATCCTCCATCAACACACAATGATATCCCTTCAATACTCCTATATCCGACTACCTCTTGTAAAGAAGAATGCCAACTAATAATCATTGATATCTATGCACCTGATGGTAATATGTGGCTCAAAAATCAAATACCTCCTATGAAAGTTGCTTGGGAATTGTTGTCAACTGGAAAAAATACCTTAATGTTATATGAGGAATTACTCTTCCAAGTATAACCTAATCGTAAAACCCCAAGGATGCTAACAAATTCATGGTTGGAATCTCTATTAAACTTGTTAGTGCAGACTAGTACATAACTAGTCAAATGCCTGACAACATTAAGAGTAATCGATTGAGCTGACCTATTGGGTTTTCTTACCGATCTTCCTCTTTCTTTATGTGGGAAAGGATTGTTAAATATTCAAGTTATTTTCCATTCCTCATAGAAACTATGGTGGGGATCTACAAGGATATTGACAATGGGATGATAGTTATTATTTTCATTTACTCAATATGTCACACCTTGGTCATGAATGAGATAGAAAATATTGGGTTTGTTGCTTGCACGCAACTTGTTATCAGATTAACATCTCTCTTTTGTGATTTTCAAGAATTTATAGGAATCTCTAATTAGTTTCAAATACCAATGGTTATGTAGTTCATGTATTTGAAAAATAATATTTTCTATTATTTTAACTTCCATTTTATTATAATTCTTTTGGATAGGATTGGTTTCCAAATTGAATTTATATAACATTATTCAATTGTTGGCTTCATGGGAGGTGTAGCCATTACAATTGAATGCCTAAAACCTTTCTTGGTATACAAAAATTCACCAATAAGATAGATATAATCTTTGTGATGGAGTTGATATGTGGTGCATTTTATCATGGTTTTATATTTTTTCAATAGCATTCTGAACTACAACTCAAAATATAGGTTTCATATAAGTTCTCTTCATAGCACTATTTATTTATTGAAGAAGTATGCCTATAAATTTACATAATCCATGTTTAAAAAAAAATTATTAATCCAATTTCTGTCATTTTAGTTTTCATGTTTGTTGTCTACGTTTCTATCATAATTTCACAAAGAAGTATGCCATAAAACATAGTTTCCCCATCACATATTACTAAGAATTTAACACATATTCTATTGGAATTTCATATTCCAGGATACAATTTAATTCCTAATTAGATGATGCTTGCAACAAATTTCAGTTTCCAAGTTATCCCCAAAAAGATGGATATGGTGTTCCAAAGTTTCTTGACATAGATGGGGTCGAATGGGGAAGGATACGTTTAGGGAAGTATAGTAGATATAATTTAGTGTAAAACAAATAACTAGGTGCAACATATTGCCGAATTTGACAAAAATACCTTAATTTATGACTCTTAGAAATAAAAAATTACTCTAAACACTAAACTTTGACATTTTTTATCTCATGCATTTTTTAAGGAAATATGGGCATAATACATGCCATATATGTTTGTGGTGAAGTGATCTTAGCGATAGTTACATAATAGAAAATGTCCACACTCCAAATCTCTCTGTGATCAGTGAAATGTAAAACTATGTAGAAACCATAGGTTTGAGCACATTTAATTCGCGCCGACCATAATATTGAGGGATTTGAATCCCTATAAAATACTCCAAATGTTATGGCTTATTCATCTTACAATACCAATAAATTAATAAATCACATGGGAGTAAAATATGGCATTATATCTTCTCTATGAAACCAAGTTCATAGATAATTCTAAGTCTATGAAGTGTTATATTGCTTAGGGTTTAATGTTCCATAAAGGGTTATGAAGGATAATGCTTATTGTTATAGTGGTTTGTTGTTGGGAGTAATAAAGTTTGACAATAAAGATAAGTGACGTATAATGGCGATGGTTATAAATATTAAGGTGTTGGGAGTAATAAGGTTGAAGGGTTGTAGTTATAAATATATCTATGTTTGGTATCAAGGCCTGGGGTGCCTAAAATATTTACTTATGTATCAATGATTATTATCATTATTTGCACCTTATACAAGGACACATGACCCATCCCTAGTGATTAAAACCTTATGATAAATGCATATCCCCTATCAGAAGACACATATTCCATAGAGAAGGAATGTCTAGTGGTTCAAGGTTTCATTCATGAAACTTTAAACTTAGAAGCTACCTTTAAAGCCTCAAGATCAAGTTCCTTCCTTGAACCATAAAAACCTCCATATGGTTCCCATATCTAAACTCAAACGAAAATGACACTCTCGAGAGGTTAGGGAAATGGTTTGAGGCATTGTTCTTTTTGTTTAATGCCTAGAAGGTTACTTTGGGTCATAATTCCCACTATTCCTCTATTGAACATGTCCATGTCTGTACAACCAATATTAGATTACTTGAAACCACTTGAGAGAAACAAACCCCACTCATAAGACATGGATAGCATAAGGAGGACACATGTTGTTGTTCAAGGAATCGTTCTTATCCCTATATTCCTAGAATATTTATTAAGGACCAGAAACCCATATTTACTCCCACATGAATGGTTGGGGCCCTCAAACTTATCCCTTGTGCTAAAGAAGGTAATAGTGGTACCCATATCCACACATCAGAAAAAAGATTCCTTTGAGAGGTTTCTTGTGGTGTTCAATGAATTGTTCTTGGACCAAGAAGTCTTCAATATTATTTCCAAGTGTAAGGTATGATTTTATTTAGGTTGAAATGCCCCCTTTTCCTCTCTTGAACATGAACAAGTATTAGAAACAAATATGAGATGCTCAAAACCTTCTGTTTTATCCCATATACCATATAAAAAAATGTTAATATCCCACAAAGAGGCCATGCATGGTGGTTCGAGGCATTTCTCTTGGCCCTTGAGCCCTAGAAGAAACAATTTGCACCCTATGATTGAGTCTCATCGGTTGAAATTGGTCAAGGAATTAAAATATACAACCAATTATTTGTATCCCTACCTAGACCTACCTTGAAGGTGGCATAGCATATGTAAAGGAGGTACAAGACTCCCCTACTAATCAAGTCCTACGATTTCCTTGGATGGCACCACAATCCTTAAAACCATCGAACTAGAGTCCTATGTCCTTGGCATACTATGGTTCTTTCCTTGACCATGTCTATGGATCAATATCATTACTAAGTCTACATGAAATTACCTAATGGAAACCATCTCCCTTGAACATGTGTAACACCTTGTGACTCACACCTATTACTCTAACCCACTTGAGAACACCTAAACCCACCCATAGGACATGGATACCATAGGGAGGACACTCATAAGGATTAGGTATCTTTCCTGACCATGTCAATGACCAAGCCCCGAGACCCATACCTAGTTCTTGAAAATTTATAATGGTTCCCATATATCCATTTAAAAACCAATGAATCGTCTCCTCAAAAAATTGTTAGCTAAGGTGTTTCAAGGTGTTACTCATGGAGCTTCAAACCTAGAAGATAACTTAAGAGCCTAATTCATGATTTAAATTCCTCCACAGAATATTGCCACATCATTGCAGCAATACCCATATTTTCTTGAAATCTATTGATGGTATCCATGTCCCCACTATGAGTCCAAGAATACACTTGGTAGATCATGTGCAATGTTTCAAAGTTAAATTTTCTTGGCCATGGATGCCTCGAATATTTATTAAGGTGTGTACGTTTATGATATTATTTCAACCATGTGCAATGCAACATGACCCATCCATACTGATTAAAACCATATGATGAACACATATCCCCTCTATGAACACAAATATTCCATAGCAAAGGCATGCCTAGTGGTTCAATCTTTCTCTCAAGACGTGAGTGCATTGGTTACAAGCATTGTTCTTTTTGTTTGATGCCTATAAGGTTACTTCATGTTGAAATGCGCCCTTTTCCTCTCTTGAACATGTCCAAGTCCCAAAAACCAATATTGGATTCTTAAAACCTTTTGCTGCATCCCATATCACATATACAAAACCATTAATATCCCACAAAAAGGCCATGCATGGTGCTTTGACGCATTTATCTTGGCCCTTGAGCCCCAGAAGAAATAATTTGCACCTTATGCTTGAGTTTAATTTTTCAAAATTGGTCAAGGAATTAAAATACACACCCAATTATTTGTAGCCCTACTTGGACCTACCTTGGAGGTGATGTAGCATATGTAAAGGAAGTACAAGATTCCCTAACTAAAAAAGGCCTACGATTTCCTTGGATGGCTCCATGGTATGTATAACCATATAACTGGACTCACATGGCATTGAGATACTATGGTTCTTTCCTCGACCATGTCTAGGGATCAAGATCATTGCTAAGTTTACATGAAATTACCTAATGGCACCCATCTCCCTTGAACACGTGTAAGACCCGGTGACTCACACTTGTTACTCAAAATCACTTGAGAGTACCTAACCCCACTCATAAGACATGGATACCATAGGGAGACCACTCACAAGTTTTGGTTATCATTCCCGACCATGTCAAATACCAAACCCTAAGACCCATATGTAGTGCTTGAAAATTTATACTGTTCCTATATATCCACTTAGAAACCAATAAATCATCTCCTCAACAAATTGTTATCTAAGGTGTTTCAAGGTTTTTTTCATGGAGCTTCATACATGGAAGATAAATTAAGAGCCTCATTCATGATTTAAATTCCTCCACCAGCTATTCTAACATCATTTCAATGATACACATAATTTATTGAAATTTCCTAATGGTATCCATATCTCCACTTTGAGACCAAGAATACACTTGGTAGATCATGTGCGATGTTTCAAGGTTAAATGTCATTGGTATTAGATGCCTCAAATATTTATTAAGGTGTGTAGGTATATGATAATTATTTCAACCATGTGCAATGAGACATAACCCATCCCTATTAATTAAAACCCTATGATGAACACATATCACCTCTCCGGACACAAAGATTCCATAGTGAAAGCATGTCTAGTGGTTCAAGATTTCTCTCATGAAACTTAAACCTTGGAATGTACCTATAATGCCACAAGCTCAAGTTTCTTCCTTAAACCATAGTAAGGGTATAAATACCCATATGTATTAATAAAAACCTACATATGGTGCCCATATCTAAACTCAAAATAAAATGACACTTTCGAGAGGTGAGCGCAATGGTTAGAGGTTTTTTTTTGTTTGATTCCTATAAGGTTTCTTTAGGTCACAATGCCCCCTTTTCCTCTCTTGAACATTTCCAAGTCCTAGGAACCAATATTATATGCTCAAGACAATCTATTGTGTCCCATATCATATATAAAAAATTGTTAATACCCCAAAAAGAGGCCATGCATGTTGGTTTGAGGCATTTCTTTGGGATCTTGAGCCCCAGAAGAAACCATTTTCACCCTACAATTGAGTTTCAATGGTAAACATTGGTCAATGAATTAAAATATACACCCAATTAATTGTTCCCCTACTTGGACCTACCTTGGAGGTAGCGTAGCATATGTAAAGGAGGTACAAGACTCTCCTACTAAACAAGGCCTATGATTTCCTTGGATTGTTCAATGGTCCTTAAAACCATCTAACTAGAGTCTCACGGCCTTGAGATACTATGGTTCTTTCCACGACCATGTCTAGGGATCAAGATCATTATTAAGCCTATATGAAATTACCTAATGGCACCCATCTCTCTTGAACATGTGTAAGACCCTATGACTCACACCTATTACTTGAAATCACTTGAGAGTGCCTAATCCCACTCATAGGAAATGGATACCATAGGGAGTACACTCATAAGGCTTAGGTGTCCTTCCCGGCCATGCCAATGACCAGGCCCTGAGACCCATATCTAGTGCTTGAAAATTTATATTGTTTCCCATATATCCACTTAGAAACCAATGAATCAACTCCTCGAAAAACTATTATCTAAGGTATTTCAAGGTGTTATTCATGGAACTTCATACCTAGAAGATAAATTAAGATCCCAATTCATGATTTAAATTCCTCCACCAACTATTGTGACATCATTCTAGTGATACGCATAATTTCTTGAAATCTCCTGATGGTATCCATATCCCCACTTCGAGGCCAAGAATACACTTGTTTGATCATGTGCAGTGTTTCAAGGTTAAATGTTCTTGTTCTTGCATGCCTCAAATATTTATTAAGGTGTGTAGGTTTATGATGATTATTTAAACCATGTGTAAGGAAACAGGACCCATTTATATTGATTAAATCCTTATGATCAGCAGATATTCCCTCTCCGAACACAAATATTCCATAGCGAAGGCATGTCTAGTGGTTCAATGTTTCTCTCATGGAAGCTAAACATTGGAATCTACCTTTAATTCCCTAAGCTCAAGTTTCATCCTTAAACTATGGTAAGGGTACCAATACCCATATATATTAATAAAAACCTCCATATGGTTCCCATATCTGAACTCAAAAGAAATTGACACTCTCAAGAGGTGAGCACAATGGTTAGAGGTAATGTTATTTTTATTTGATTCCTAGAAAGTTACCTTAGTTCGCAATTCCCTCTTTTCCTCTCTTGAACATGTCCAAGTCCCAACAACCAATATGGGATTCTCAAAACCTTATGTTGTGTCCCATATCACATATAAAAAAACCATTAATATCCCGCAAAGAGACCATGCGTAGTGGTTTAAGGCATTCCTCTGGGCCCTTGAGCCCTAAAAGAAACCATTTTCACCCTGCACTTGAATTTCATTGGTCACGATTGGTCAAGGAGTTAAAATATACCACAAATTATTTGTTCACCTACCTTGGACCTACCTACACCAGACATAGATTTCAAATAGGGACAAAATATCTTCCATTTGTCTTAAAGCAAGAAACTTATCTCCCTATATTCAAATGTATCCCACTCAGCATTCAGTCAAATTATTCAAGCATTAATGAAAAATATGTTAATTCCTAATATGATTATATTTATTTGGATTGACCCTTGAATTGTTGGATAGTGTCTTCAAGGAATATTGTCTCAATTAGTGCATCTCTAAACTGATTAACTAGTTTTAAATGAGGAGCATTCACAATATTCTTGGATCTCCAAAAGAAACCAAGTCATAATAGTCGTTACTAGGAAAGAACAAACCTCTTCTTGAGCAATCTCTAATCCACTATGAACATATAGTATGCCTAGAAAAATTATATTAAAAAAACATAAAACAAATTGGAAAAGTAAAATGACAAAAATTGGAGCAACATTTTTTTTAAACATGGCTTATAGAAGTTTACAAGAATGCTTATTCAATGAAGCAGTAGTGCTAACAAGATCACTTCAATGAAACCTATATTTCTAGTTTTATTTCAACAATGATACTGAAAATAAATTAGTAGTATTGGTTTAGAATTGCCATGTTTTAGAAATGCCATATCAAAGAACATAGACAACACTACTTGTACTTTTTTTCCCAACCACCTATTTATAAAAGATACAAAATTTTTAGTGGCTAGTCTTGATACAAATAATATCCACAAGACATTATGATCACTCTGTTTCATAAATTCTAGGTCAAGGCACTAGTGGTGCCATATATTATCATTAGATGCACAAATATCAATGACTATTAGTTCACATTCTTCTCCACTTGTCATGCAGTCAGATATAGGAGTATGGAAGGGCTATCATGGAAGCTTTGTTGAAGGGGTATTTATCTTATGCCTACACTTTATTCATCACTTCCCTTATGACTATGTCAATAACCTTAGGGTGGGTGTCAGTTGTATTGTGTAGGAGGGTTGGTTAGCACAATCCCCAACCATGCCATATTTTATATTTATACATCAAAAAGAAGATATGAATGATCCTTCCTATTAGTAGAACCATTTCAAAGAATAAAAACTTCATCAATAAAACAAAAAGGATTTAGATCATTCAAATTCCTTAGAACTCATATATAGAGAAAGTCTCAGATGAGACCAAAGTCCTATTCCTATATTTATATTGTTATAGATGTGAGAGGACACCATAAGACTTTCCTTTGATAGGGAGTCTGCAAGGTCATTGAATTGTCTAAATAAATGAGTAAAGAGATATGCTTAAAGAGAGATACAACCTCCTTTAGTTGACCTGCAATATTTAACAACCTAGACCTTTGCAACTTATTTCCACCCATCAGCCATGTGCGAAGTCAATTTAGAATCCCCATAAACTTGTAGATTGGTGAGACCTTAAATTATGCAATGCAGATTTCATAAGTAGATAATTTCCTCCAAGGAGATTCATAGCTACAGTTTTAACTGCTCGAACTAGTCTCTTATCATATGCTCAGTCTGCTTTTGCGGGATATCTTTTTTTGTGGGTGTAAAGCACCACCTCACCTCCATTTGTGTTTGGATGTTATACTAACTCACTATATCATTCTAGTTTAGTATAGAGATCAATGGGAATTCCCAATATTCATTGTCCAATATTATGATGTAGGGTAACATCATAGTGATTTCATCACCATATGGTGACAACATAGTGAGGAAGGATCGACTGACACTTCCTCAACTATGTGCATGGGGTTAAGAATCATCTAGAGGAAGGTTCATCTAAAAATTCATTATATTTTCACCTATGGAACTACTAGAAAGAATCTGATCATTCCATGCTTGTTCAATGAATTTTAGCGTAGGATGGGCGTGGTTTCAAAAATATGTTAAGAGTGTATAACAGAATGTCGCTTAAGTGAATTTATGTAGAATCTCTTAAGAAATGCATGAGGGTTACTTTTTCCAATTTTATTATCTATATAAAACATGGACTAAACGTATGTTGGATGTCTGAAAAGCGACATTGTAGGACATTGATAACTTGTCCAAAAAGTGATGTTCTGTAACATAGAATTGATGTCCAGCAAACATCTGAAAAGATACATCTGCAAAGTAGACTTGACGTCAGTGTAAGGTCCAAAAAGAAATGTATGCAACATAGAACTAATGTTGGTCTTATGTCTAAGAAGAGACTTTCATAGTGTATACCTAACATCGGTGTGATGTATGAAAAGAGAAGTTCACAACATAGACCTAATGTCAGTTTAAATTCCACAAAGAGACCTTGGTGGCATTGACCTAACGTGGAAAAAACGTCCAAAAAACAATGTTTCTAATGTGGAACTAATGTCTACTAAGCCATGCCTACAATTTCCTTGAGAAAAAAAGTGTGAGTGATCCATCAAACTAACATCAAGTATTCTCTGGATAATTGACATTAGAGTTATGTTACCAATGTTCAACCCACATCGTTCGTACGTCAAACGAACGTAGGTGGAACATCCTATAAGCCACATTTATAAATGGATTTAACAAAAAAAAACATGGAGGGTCCATTTAGATTCTTGTCCATGGATGTAGCCTAAAACAAAAATATCAACAAATGTCTTAAGCAATTGTTGATAAACTAAATATTTCCAAAATATTTGATTGATTCCTTTGTAGAGGCTCTTTATGGTCAACTGATGTCACCTTCTCTTGTAAATGCATTCTAGAATTCATTTTTTCTTGATGGAAAATGGTCACCTCATCCTCTTAATGGATGGTTTTGTGTGAAGAGTTTCTCCCTCAACCCTTTGTGGTCTTTGGAAGCTAGTAGACCCCACAAAGGTATTTCATAATTTATGATGATATTACGAGGAAAATGAGAATGGATTCTATGGTTTGTCTTTTTGGAATAAAATGAATAGTTGTGCATAGAGGTGTATTCTAAAGGCCAAAAAACACCGACCATGTTTCCCTAACTAAAGGCATCCATCCAAAATCATTAGGGCCAAGTATGAAACATAAGAGCATGAGAGTAAGCATCAAGAGAAACCCTAGTGTGAGATCAAGTAATGAGCACGCCATGATCCACCAAACCATCACCCCATATGAAGTACATTGAAAACCAACTCATGCTTGAACCACTCCTTCAAAAACCTTTCAAAGAATCTTGCAATCTCAAACAAGGTCTTTCAATGTATTATCAAATGGAATAAAAACTTATGGACGAAATCATTGGCTGAATTCTTATAGACAAGGTGCTCCTTATGGTACAAAAATTTCCATGTTGGTTTATGACTTCACCCAAAAGAGCTTTTGACTGCTTTTTTTAAATTCTTCAAGTCTACACATATACCTCTGCCATGAACTCTAGAAAATACATATTCATTTTCTCTTTTCATACCTCTATCATGAAAATTGTTCGTGTGCCAAAAGAATTAGGGAATTCTCAAGAAGTATGGTTGCACTATCAGTATCCAAATAGATACAAGCGCAAGTGATACAAAGTGTAAACCTCCTTGCATGATCAACAGAAGTTAAGGCCATAAAAATCTCCATCAGAAATTACACCATCACCAACATGATACATCAATCTAGGATCATGAGAATAGAAATCATCACCAAGGTGTCTATGCATATCAAGAGGACTTAACTCATTTATGAACTTCTCTAACTTGTATAACTAGATCAACACTCAAAAACTTCACAAATTTGATCATGCAAGTTTGGTGGTAACAAGTACCATGAATAAATTAGAAAAATAGTAATATATTGAGAAACCTAAGTATTTAGCAAGGAAGGGAGAACCAATGGCTCTCACTATCCCCTTTTCACATAGTGGGTTTCGACCATGACAAGGATTTAGTATTTGTTTTGAAAGTGCCAATGCACATGAGTGATATTAAATGACTTTCCCTAAAGTTGGGTTAGAAAGAAGTAGATTTGGTGTTGATAAATTGCAATATGTTTCTAGAATCCAAAACAATTCATAAAAATGAGATCCATATGAGATCCAATATGAAGTTGATAATTTTTTTAACAAGAAATAGTTAAAACCAAGAAAGATAAATTAATAATCAACAAATTAACAACTCAAAAATTTGTATACTTTTGTACAGGTCAAAGAATGAAAATTAATTCCACTTTTGTCTTACTAGAGTGGTATCTCAAATTCTTAAAAAATCCCTAATAGACCCAACATTTTATTAAGTGTGTGAAACATTTTGTGTCTAATCAACTATTGAATTGCATGAAATTTATAAATACAACCAAAAAGTTATATTCAGGAGAGAACATGGAAACAAATGTTAGTGGTTCCTTCTTGACTTAGAAAAAAGCTTGGAAATTGATTTTACAAGTTCATTGTCTTGTCCTTGTTGTCTTGTCGACCTTCATTCTAATTGATTATGGAATGACATAATTTATCCTTTTTGTGAAGAATACAAGCAAATTTTGGGTTATATGTTGATGTAATATGATTGTTAAATATTTTTCTTTGAGGTTTCTATAAGGACAAATTTAGCACTATGATTAATCATGTACCATCAGAACAATTTTCTCCTATGCCTTTTTGTGTTTCAATGGGAGGCCAATGAAGTCAAAATAGTTAGAATTCCATAAGGGAAGATCCTAGAAAGAGTGAACCAATAATCATTTCTAGGTTCCATCACATCTGCACATCAAAGGTTGAAACTCTACAATAAGGTTCCTCCAAATGGTTTGGTTATTTATACAGGAACCATTGTCACTAATGATGGCAAAGAAAATTAATTACAATGGATTTCAACCCTTTCAAGACTATTAACGCATCTCTATATCTTTGTGATAATGAGTTCCATACATAGACACTTGATGAACCTTGGAATCTGATGGTAAGTTTGGATATATAGTAATGTATGGCAATGATACACAATTTGGTATCTTGAGTGGTAGCACTCATGAAGTGCTTCAAAAATTTGTTGGTAATATTCCAAAAAAACATGGAAGAGGGGGACAATCAACCTTGCATTTTCACATCTTTGAATGGAAAAATGACATAATTATTTAAGGAGGAAAACATATCATATAAGCTAAGATAATTTTATTAATGTCCTACTATATTAACAACAAAGATAGAAACTCAATTTCATATAAATCCTGCTACTAGCCAACCCAGTGTTTTAGGTTTGATTTTGTCTAGATCAATATATTTTAAAATGAGTTGAGCTAACCTATCATGTTTGATCCTAGGATACAAGCTAAGATTCTAAATGTAGTGGATGTATCTTATGGAGGAGAGAGTTATTTCAATCAAGCTATTGCGATATCATCATAGATACTATCAAGTGTAAAATTAATACAAGAGAAACATCCAATAGGAAAATATTTTGAGGATATAAGCCAGGATAACAAAATATGTTTTTGGGGTTGAAGAAACTCTCAAGGAATTGGAAATATGCAATGTTAAAACATTGATAGCATGAGAGAATATGGATATTGATAGATATGTCTTGAAAAATTTAGTGTCTCAAGAAATACTTGTAAAGAACTTGTGAAAATATCAAACCAACATTGCCATCTAGCATTATGGGGCATAAACAATTTCAAAGAAAAAAAAAGCACAGGCTAGACAAAAAATCATATGTTAATTCCATCCTTGCAAAAAACTAGAACTCAAAACCTATGAGTGAGATTCTAGGTAAGGATGCATAATGATGGGGATGTCTATATCAATGGCAAGTTCAACAATTACAACTAAATTTTCCAATGTGGATTAGAATAGGATATATGTAGAATACCTATTTTCATGTTGAGTGGAAACATCTTTCAAGTTCATAAACATATGGTGCTACCCATGTTTCATAAATATATCTTGATAATCACTGAGCCTATTTTTACTATTAGGTGTACATAAGTCTTTCAAATAATATTGGATAGAGATCACCGCTTTTCCCAGTGTGTCGCCATTTGTTGGCCTCACAATAACCCCTGACATTTTGTTTGACTAAATGAAGGGAATCCTACTAAAATTCAATGGTTATTGAATACTTAATGACTCCTTTGAAGTTCTTAGAATCTTCTGGTTTTATTTTCTTCCAGTCATTTTTTTTCATATGGTTTCTCTTTACATTTTTTATGATATGAAGTGTGATTATTAAATATTATATTCATCACTTTATCAATCAGTCAAATTATTATGTCATTTTTTTCATATGGTTTCTCTTTACATTTTTTATGATATGAAATGTGATTATTAAATATTATATTCATCACTTTATCAATCAGTCAAATTATTACATGATATTGGTGATATTTGATGCTCTTATTTGATTTTTTCTAAACTTTCTTTCAATTTATTTTGGTTTGATTGAGATTTATTTCAGGTATCTTCTTATTTTGATGGTCAAATTGATGAGTTCTTACTTATCCATTTTTTTATTAAATTTTGAGATGAGGCTATCATATTGACTTCCCATGAACTATTTTGATCAGGTGTTTGAAATTAGAACAAATTCCAAAATTTATTGTTTTATTAGTTGGTTTCTTCAGATTATATTAATCTTTGGTAGTTACTGAGAAATTTCTCATATTAATTCTTGAAGAATTATTAGGTGTTAACTAATCAAATTGGTGACATGATATTAGTATCAATTATGAATTCATACATCAAGTCATAAAATTAAGACTAGATTTGTGAGTAATAGTAATATTGATTTATTTTATTTTTCTTTTAAGTAGCACTGATTATCTATTATTATTTATTTGACTATTTTGGTTTTTGTAGTGAAAGAATAAGCTTTGGAATTTGTGACAAAATTCAAATCTTGAATTGTTTTAGGTCCAATTTTGACAAGGCTTAGCCTGTTTGATTATTGGTAAAACCAAATGGATATTTTTGGGGGATTATTCTTATGTTATGGTTTTTACTAGGTTGAAACTTTCCTAAATATAATATTTAATTAAAATCTAGAGGTTTCATCCTATTTTTCAGTCTTAAACCTTGGGATTTTTGAATTAGTTTAAACCCTGAAACTAAAAGAATCGGTTTAAACCCTGAAACTAAAAGAACACGAACCGTGGCTATAAAAAGTCCCAAGTGGAAATTCGATTCGACAACCCGTAGATTTTCTTGTCAAAACCTAGAAATCATTCATGTGGCAGAATCAAATGATGAGAAAATAAATAGTTAAGAAATTTGGTATCAATTATACCTTAGATTCCACCACTGCTACAAGGAATGAACACCTTCAGGACTAAATATATTAATCGTTGTTGCTCAAAGTGTTTAGGACGCTGGAATTGAAAATTTTGTAATTTTGTTCTACTTATAGGGAAAGTTTTGACATAACAGTCTTTTCCCTATTTTAAAAACTCTTCAAAAATTTATGACTATAGTTCAGCTTACACCCTTTAGGCAGTTACTTTTGTTATCTGATCATATACAGGAATATTGTGTTTTGGAAGTAAAGTCTAGGTAAATTATTACTTTTCCATATCCCTGCCTTCTCAACTTTTAATTTTGATTTGATTTTCTTTTTTGAGAAACTACATAATCATAGATTCTGTAGCTGCTCAAATTTAATTTATTTTATCTTAATTGAATCGTTTGTTATCAGCATGTGTCATCAGTTCATACGGCCTTGTACATATTTCCTATCAAGATCAGATCCAAAGAATCAAGTTGAGTTTGAGGAGAGGATTCACTTACCAAATCGTGTTAAGGATTGTCAAGTCTGCATTAAGCAAGTTTCAAAGTTGTTATCAGTTCATTGGCAGACAGTTAATCTTGTAAGCTCTATTTTGCTAAGTCAATATAATTGAGATATAATGAAGCAAAATAATCTTGTAAGCTCTATTTTGTTAAGTCAATATAATTGAGATATAATGATGCAAAATAGAGACAATTGTCCCTTTCTTGTTATAAGTTTCTTTAATTCGATGATGACAAATGTAATATGTCATAATCCATGAATGATTCGATCCGTTAGCTAATCAATTCTTAGGCTATTTTTGTTTTGGGTTTGTTATGAAATCCTGGAATTGGGGAATTAGTTTTGGTCTCTTTTTGTATAAATACAATTTGTCAAGCTTTTGATGTGATCGATGGATACTAGATTGATGGAAAGAGAAGAAGCCAGGATCAGTCTTCAAACCATTGTTTCAACTATGTTGGAACTTTTTTCGGGAGGCTCATGGAAATTTTAAGGAAGAAACTTTAAAAAATCTTACTAATTCTTAAATTTGCAACCATAAAATGTTTGGCAATTTTTTATATATATATATTAAATTTCTAAGGACTTTATATAGTTTTTGGACAATTTTGGTGATTTTTAGAGTAAAAATTTTTTATGTCATAGAATTTGAGTGAACCATCTTTGAAAAAAAGGCAAATTGGTAATTCATTTTTTGGAAAACAAGGTCAAAAAATAGCCCATGGGATAAATTTCGCCCCTAAAATTTTCCTTGTTTCTTACTACATGCATGAGAATTTACTATGTATGTGTATAACATTTGCCACTAGCCTGGAGTAACCATTTTTTCTTCTTCTTTTATTTTTTTCAACTTTTTTTCTTTTTCTTTTTGGTTTCTCAATCATTTGGGCCACCGACCTAGAGTTAAGGATTTTTTTTTTTCCTTCTCTTTTATCCCATGAGCAATTTCTTCTTTCTTCAAATATTTAATCAATGAATTGGGCCACACGCCCATAATTTATTTGCCACTAGTAAAATAGAATTGACCACAAGCCAACAAAAACCGCTCTGATACCATTATAAGGATCAAAGTTCATTACTAAATAAATATCCAATGTAAATAACACAGATAATCCATAAATTAAAAATATATAATGAGTAAGTGATGATTACAACACCATGTGGCAGTTTGTTTGTTTATATATATATATATATATATTCCAAAGAAAAAATCAATTATTCATATATTCATAGAGAATAACATGAACTGTCCCGAAGGACTTACATCAATGCTCATCAAGCTTTACTTACATTGCTTCAAAAAAGTCTTAAACATAGTACAATACAAATCTCATGCATTACATATATTTCATTACATACAACGGCCTGAATATCCAAAACAATCCCTTCAAAAACTGCACTCTCTCTCTCTCTCTCTCTCTCTCTCTCTAACTGTCTTGACCTGATCCAGGGAGTACCCACTTCTCACATCTTACTCACATATATTCTGTAAGTGTTTTAGATCCAAAAGCTTCACTCTGTCGAGACGAATTCATCCTCCTATTGATCGCTACTACCTCCCCTATGCACCCACATCCAATGTGCTTGGAACCAGCACTAAAGCACTCTTGGAAAGCTGGTCCACCTCCATGTTCAACTCACAGTACATATGGGAGTCAATGTGATTGTGGAGAATAAATCCATTAACCTTTTGATTGACAATAGAAGATGTTGTAAGTGCGGAGCTTTGATATGAATCCTGTTATTTTCCCATTCTATGACCATCTTAGAATCCCCATATATCTGCAGATTGGAGATATTCTGTTCTAACGCTATCTTAAGCACTGCCCATAAGGCTGCCAACTTTGCCTTACTATTGGATCAATGGCTCGGGCCATATCGAATATTTAGTGTATATATATATATATATATCGAATGGTCTCCATAGGTGATAGGCCATGCATTTTCATTAGGTCATGTCTCTTACTTAAAGATATGTCCATTAACTAATTAATATTATATTTATTGTTTATTATNATTTAATATTTGTATATATTATGTATATTGCATTGCCTTCCTTAAACATGCTTTGTCCTCAAAGCTTAATTATTGAAAAGCTTCCTTTTTAACTCTCGTTCTAGCTCACAATGTCTTCTCAAAATCTTATGTTCTTGTAATTATGACAGTTGATGAAATAAGATGATATGAGTTACGAATTTAGAAGTAAAATTGTTGTATTGATTGTGACTCGATTCACCCCAAGTTGTTCTTTACTGGAACTTTTTGTTCAATGACGTTTTGGATGGAAATTTTGGTTTTCGGTATCCACATAAGTTGTTGATTTTGTCTCTCTTCTTTTTTACATTTGTAGTTCGTATGTTTTAAAGAAAAATATTGTTTATGTATCTTTTGACCTTGTTGTTATTCATATCGATTCTTGTGATTTCGATGACGATAATACATCATAATATTTTGTGATTATCTTTTGGCACCGTCTTCTCTTGATTTTTGTGATAATGTGTCAATATAAGCATTCTTCTAAATTTGAGCGCCGGCTAACTCTATATTGGTTCCCTTCTCCGAGGTTTGGATTTGTTCCTTTGATGATGTCACTATTTCAATGTGCTTGGTCATGGTTTCTTTATTGACCTTAGATTCTTTGTTGGTAAGTTGTTCTACCCTTTCTTGTAATAACTTTTTTTTATTCTTTAGCTTCTTAATTTCCGTAATTAAGCATTGATTATGTTGTTGTAAACGTAAAATTTCTTCATTGTTATATAACTTTTTAACTTTGTTCTTAAGGTTGAGGTTTCCTAATTGCGCTTATTTTAATTTTTCGATTTGCTCAAGCAACCTCTGATTGTAATAT
>NWUY0300006578.1:31299-43098 GCA_004151065.3 Larix sibirica
TATGTATCATGTGTTAATTATGTCTCATATATGCAAATTACTGAATGATGGGTACGTGGATACACTTCTTTTTATCCCTCTTGGTGTTTATTAGATATGGGTCCTAGGGTTAAGAAAGATTAAATATGACATATGTGTACATCATTGACACCTCTATTATGCATCTTCATTGGGATTGTTCTTTGGGTTTTGTTAATATTTACCCTGTCATTTCCTAAAGAAACGGTTGGTCCTTTACTTTCACTGTCATCCAATGATGCCAACAAGTCATTTTTCTGTGTTATGTGCCTTGTAGCTCTTAATTTTGTAGACTATGCATCTTTAGATTTATTTTGTGGCCTTTTTATATTTTTAGTGAAATCCCTATTACATGATTTAGATTTGTTTTAAATGGAGAGGGAAGTAGTTTGAAAACCATGCAGGGGCGGAGCCAAATAGCCTCTTAAAGCTTAGAGATTTATATCTTTGGAACCTGATTAGAGTTCCTCTTCAAAAGGTATAATATGTTTATACTTGTTGTTGTAAGAGATACTTCATTTTTTTTTCAAGAGAGACCTCACGAAAAATCCAACCCCTACTTCCCCATTTTCATGGATAGTAGGAGGGGCAAACCGTCACCTCGGAGAACCCAGGCTTTGATCTCGTGACCTCCCTCAAGAATGTGCGCACGTCTTACCAATTGAGAAACCCATCTGTAAGAGATACTTCATATATATACAATCCATATTTATAACCATGCCCAAGGATAAATTTTCAAATACATGTTTTGAAATATTTATAAAGCGTTATTTTTTAATTTAAAGAATAATTTCAAATGCGTAGAATATTGTAAAAATTCTTAAACTTATAATGTTTAATAAATATATGGTGAGCGAACCCCTGATAATAATTTACACTTATAATAATTCTGCAAACGGTTTACCAGTCAAAACCAATGCTTAGGGTCATATCAAAATTTTATCATAAGTCTTACCAGGCAAAGCTGAAAACAGAGAGATGGGCATCAAGAGGGTTTGATTTACAGGTTGGGCGTGACTGAGAGTGATGAAAAATAAATGAGGTAGGTAAACGGGAGTCGACGATTTCATGGCTACTGAAAAGAATCAGAGGCAAAAGTGAAGTTTTATTTTGTGTCCAAGGTATTATAGTAGAATATGGCTTGGATAGTGGGCGGGCTGAAGAGCGTGTAAGGCAGGGCTTCCAGTTCGGCCGAGAGGGAATCATGCGTTCGCTCATGCACTAGCTATGCATCATTTATTGGGAGATGGAATCCCACCGAAAACCCTGGCCTCACCAAATCCAGATTGGTAAAGCTTCCAAAAAACTATGAGAATCAGGTCAAAGAGCTCCGGAAGCAGTACTTCTATGAGATGGAAGCCAAGATATTAGAGGATCAGGTCAAACACAAGGCCGAACTAGAACACATGAGGGTCGCGAGAGAGGAGCGTAAGGATACCAAGAAAGAAGGGTCTTAGTTGCTTGTAGCTCAGTGCCAACAATAGGCGGAGGAATTAAGAGAAATGCTGGTAACTATTCGTGCAAGCATCTATTATGTGTTTTATTTGTCATGCATCTCTTTTCCACTAGTGTAACCCATTTCTTTTGTAGGCAATATTGACTCAATATTGGCTAAAGAAACATTATTTTAATGTTTTATCCTGTCTTCAGAGGTGGAAAAAGGGTTAATTAGAATTTATTTATAATTCTTTTATTTTAGTAATTTTATTTATCAAACAAAACAAAATTACACACCTTATATGCTTCTCAACATCTCTAGATGCTCTGATAGGGCCAATACAATTCAGTTTCTATATGAAGCCATGCCATCTTGTCATACCAGAAAAAGTCTACTTATCATCATGTTGTTGCAAGATAGCGACATCAATGGGAGAGGTCCCATAAACAGTCCTAAAATTAGTAAAAACAGTGGGGAAATTATAATCCCCCCAGATACTAGCATGTGAAAAAACACATCTATGTATCTTAAAAAGAAGTATCTCGACAGTTCAGATTATACAGTCTTCCATAACGACAAATATACCCCCTTCCAAAAAATAACAAACTCAAACATCACTGGAAAAAAGAAGCATGCTCAAATTCAGTGGAGTTGCTCTCCACCACTTCCTCTATTAACCATCTCCCAGTCTCCAAAGATAACCCAGCTTTGGATAACCTTCCTTCTTCAGCATTCCTTTCCCTGTATACAGGACAAGAAGAGAGAAGTAAATAAATATTTTATGTTCTGAATCTCTTCAATGATAGGTTGTAGCATAAAGTTCTCCACCACACACAAGCCTACATCCAATTTATAACTACAAGGGAGTCACCAAAAATTTGCAGTTTTGAAGCACCATATTCAGTAGTCAGCATAAAATTTAACTTCAGAGCCAACAACTCAGCAAGGTTGTTTGATCCCCTGCCATAACCATCTTTGAGCTTAATGATTGTGTCCTTCAGAAAAATGATGCCTCCTCCTTTGCTAACTTGTGCAACATTTTGGGATGCTCCATTAAAGTATGCCCAACAACTTGATGGGTCAATGATTTCAGCAGTCACTTTCCTAGGAGGAATTCCATTCTTTGATTGCTTGAATCTCTTTGATATACTTACTCCCTGAGTGGCACATTGCAAATTTAATACAAGTATATGCCCTAACAAAATTGAATTCCTGGAAAGCCACACACGCCATGCAATGATTAGGGGTAGTCCGTTAACATTGTTATAATCCTTGTTCCACACCATATATTTAGGGTCTCTTCAATAGTAGTACCAACTTAAACAACATTTACAGCCACGAGATCACCCACTTCTTGCCATAATTGCTTCATGTAGTAATTGGTTAGCAGTAACTAATCGATCCCCCTTCTAACTTGTATAATGGGCACCTACCAAGTCCTTGTTTCCCCCTTCTCTGACACATCCCATTGTAGAACCCTGTTATTTAATTCCAACCAAATGAAAATTATGGCTCTCAAGGGACACTTGAATTTCCAAATAGATTTCCACCACCAAATGGTGTCCACAATTGAATTGTCTTTACACAGTGACCCACATTTTGGTGTCTATGTACCCAACGCAGGGTTTTTCAACTAAAGTATCTCATCCTCCACATATTTAATTCATACATGGCTTGTTTTAATATTTGCAACAAAACCTTACCACTCCACAGATTCCTCATCCACTAGCCCAATCCTATGTTCATCCTACCAGCCTTGCTGCCAAACTGTCGAAAGCTCATTGTCAGCAACTTGTCAGAGCTTCTAAAATCATTTCTGGCTCAATGACTGAATCACATACTCTGAAAGTCTAAAATTTGCACAACAACCTACCTAAGGGTCCTCACCCAGCCTCACTTTGTTGCCTCTATCCACCTTCCACACTAACCATCTCCCAATTAGAGAGAAAACTAAAACTATAACCATCTCCCAATTAGAGGGAAAACTAAAACTACGACTTTCCAAACATTAGAAGAGGTTTTAGACATAGCCACTTGTAGCCATTGGATGGCTTATATTTGGTGGAAGAATTATATTTGTTACATTTCCAATCTAGCCATCAGGCCTTAAGGGCTTGTAGGCCTAGCTTGATAAACAACGAGTCTGGGGCTGAGTGGGCAGAGCACATTTTTAATTTTCCAGTTTGATTTGATCTAGCAGATTCTACTAAGTAAACAGATACATCCCAGTTGGACTCTTTAAAGAGATGACATTTGCATCCCCTTCAGTAACCACTGTGAAACTTCTATATTTTTTAAAACACCCACTAATATGTGTGCATATTCAGATTTGTTCCTTTGGGCTAAAAATCATATTTTATAATACCCTTATGTGCCCTCTTTTGCATTTAAGATATTTTGGCTTAAAACTCTTCAGTTTCAAATTGGTTAGTTTGTAATCACACTGCCACCTTGAATCACTATCCATAAGTCAATTGCTAGACTACAGAGACATCATGTTTCATGTGTCCTTGCTGTTTGAATATTTTTGGGCAAGCCTATGCACTTGAAATTGCTTTTTTTTTACAAACATGTGTAGAGGGAAATTTGAGTTAAATGGAATGGGAAAGCTTTTAGGATTGCGACTTCAACATTTCTAGTTGTTGTTTGGTTCAATATATAAAAGTAAATGCTTTTTTTTGCAATGGATGTCTTGATATTATTAGAATAGATTTCAACTTTATTGACAGTAAGCTAATTTTCATATGGATCTTTGTTGAGGGTTTGGTTTCCTGAACAATTAGATCCTTTGCTTGTGCAAGGTTTTTAGGGTGCCTCCATGGGGACTGAATTAGTATCTCATGGGGAAGCCAGCTTTATGACCTCTGTGCCTTTGACTACAGATGTGGATTTAATTGTAGTATTGTGATAGAATCATAGAGGATAGTTAAAAAGATCGAGTATACCCCTTAGATAGGAAACTGATTTTTTATCTGGAAATTTGATGAAGTTGGCTATAAAATCTAAACATCTATGACCTATTGATTTAATTTTCTACCTTAAGAGGTTTGCATTTTGGGATTCCCAAACTCAGTCCAATTCATGCTGTAGAGTGTTTGAAACTTCACCTTTATTGGCTCCCTTAATGTGTTTCCCTGCACATGTCCATGTTTGTTTTCTCCGGTCCGTTAAATAACTTCTGAAGAGAAGTTTAACCAAAGAAAATTGATATTGTGATAGGGGTGCAATGGAGAGAGAGAGAAAGACCTAATGTTGTTGCTCTAATATTTTGGGAGGAGATTTAGCTTCTTGTGTGATCTCTTCCTCATGTTGAAACCTTTCCAAGTTTCCAATGCAGTTTCTTAAGACCATGGGTGACTGTGGAGTATCACTTCATAATGGGGTTTGTATTGATTTGTCTCCTAATGATTGGTTTATTTCACTTAGGGAGAGTATTTGCATTTTCATATTGGTATTTTCATCTTTTTTCAAACTGGGCTTTGGTATGCGGATGTTTCTACCAAAGTTTTTGTGTTGTTCCTTGGAAGTACTTATGATTGGAGGAGGGTTATGAAAGGGTGATTGTGATTGTGGGACATAGTTGGTATTTTCCTTCAACCATGGTGCCTTGGTTCTAACCCTAATTTATTTGGTCCTAACTTTGGTTCCAGTTTTGGTTAGATTTCCAAGGGCCAAACCTACCATTACATTTTA
This sequence comes from Larix sibirica, assembly GCA_004151065.3. Classification (NCBI taxonomy): domain Eukaryota; kingdom Viridiplantae; phylum Streptophyta; class Pinopsida; order Pinales; family Pinaceae; genus Larix; species Larix sibirica. The sequence goes on from NWUY0300006578.1 coordinate 36,449, forward strand.
GGTCTAGAGAATTCTTCAAGAGATTGGAAACACCAATGGCAAGTTCATCTTGGTGATTTTGGTGACAGGAGGGTGTTGAATGAACTTTGTTATATTCTCTATGTAATTTGACCTTAACATAAGGTCTTTTTGAGTACATTGAGTTAGAATTGGGATATGTTTCTTGAAATGTTGCATTTAGATGCAGACTATTTCATAATTTTGGGCTTCTAGCTACATCACACAACAAAAAGGTCAAAGAAATTTCTGCAAAGGAAAAAAATCTAGGTGAATAAAAGAATCGACAAGTTGAGTACAAATCTTTCATCAAAATCCCGAGGATTTGGAAATGGAAATGGCATGATCCAGTTAAATTTGAAGCTGCTGAAGATGTAAATCAAGAGAAAGATGTAACAAGAGCATATGTTTCAAATTCACCATTTGGAAGAGATCAATGCACAAATGAAGTTCTAGAAGAAGAGTCTACGTTGCAGAGGGAAATTTCAGAAGGCTCAGCGAATTTCAAGGTCGATATTTTTCCCACTTGAGGACTTGGGATCTTTTGAGGACCATATAGATTGATAAGACAAAAGTCCTGGTAACACAGGTGGGAAATATACAAATCCTTCTTTTCCTTGGAATAAAATGCAAAACAAGAAAACTAGATTGGGAAAGTCCTATGGATGATTTCTAATACGAGTCAATCTTATTAGGAAGAACTATCTATAGCTACACTCTAAACCTAGTTGGATATAGAGATAGGTGATCAACCCAAATGTGTTTTTTGGTCAAGACCAGGTGCAAGTTCTAAGTCAATTTGATGGGATAGATACATCTTGCTTGTGGATTAGAAATAAAATATGATCTTAGAGCTTAATACCTAAACTTTTGAGTGGCAACTTTAGGCAGTTGTACTTTGACTGTCATATCACTTTGATGAATTCTCTTTGCTGAATGAATATAAAAAAGTGATATCATCTACTTCAAACACTCCACGTGATAACAACGGGTAAGATTTTCGATACTAAAGCAAATGCATTACCCCCACAAATTAATTAGGAAAATTAAATACTTGTGCAGTCAAGGAGCTTCAATAATTATTACATTCAATGGATTTAGAAAATTAGTTCATTCAAGGGACTTCAACAACTAGCACATTTTTGGTCTTTGATATTCATGAACTAAATAACCAGTGTTCATCATGGTAATAAATTACTTGAGGTATAGTTTACATGTACAGGCAAAGTCAGAATGATCTCAATGTTTATCTAGATCATCTATTTTTTCTTTTCTTTGCTAGATTTGAATATGTAAACTGAACAGGAATACATGTTAGCGGTAGACTTTTTATTATTGTAAATAGTTCTCATTCATTTTTTATCTTATTGTTGATTGCAGTATCTTTTAGTTTAGTTATTAAATTGCCTTAAATTTGTTATCTTCGTTTTTCAAAGTACTTTCACTTTGTTGCTTGGAAAATATCATGTCCACAATACCTTAACTATAGAGTTACCCCATCTTTTTTCGTATAAAATTTCTCTAGGTGGAATCATATTCAAGTATCTCATGATCACCAATGGTATATATGCAACGGAAAGGTACAAGCTAATACTAGGCACCATGATTTATTAACAAAACAATGCCTTTCAAATTGAATCTACTTATGCATGCTAATACATAATGAAGGTGATTCTGAGGATAGTTCATATCAACCAGGGAAAATTGTTTCAAACCACATTTCCTATCTGTATATTCCATATAACATGTGTTAGCACTAGGAATCACCCCTCAGACTGCTAAGGAATAATCCCAATACCCACTCAATTTCATAGGTTTAAAAAGATTAGATCAAGGTTTTAAAGTGCTATGATCAAGCAATTGGATTCAATAAGGTTTATAGTATAGGCTCTTAATGCCATCTTTCTATGTGCAGTAAATCAGGTCAATAAAACTTAGATCGGTTGATATGTAATAAAAGATGTGATGGAGAAGAGTAGAGTAACAAAACTATTAGATCACCAAAGAGCACCGTAATATTTAATGTTGAGAATAACTCAATATCTAGAAATCCTTTCCAAATATGAATTAAAATCTTAAATATGTTTGTGGCAAAGGTTGCAGCATATCTTATACAGAAACCCTCTCAGCACAAATATTGTATGCATGTAACATACAGCAGCAAATCAAATTCAAGAAGATGAACAATGAGAAAGTGATTTAACATAGAATGGAGAAAACAAACTAACCATATACTTTATTATCAACTGAGATCTTTACATAGAAAGTTGTAGGAAAAAGACCTTAAAGATATTACATTCAAGCCCAATGGTAGAGATAGAACCCCTTGTTTCTCTTTTTCTTGACAATATATAGAGATTACATGTTAAAATTCAGATGCAAAATACAAGGAATCAATACCTCATCCCTTTCCCAAAATATAAAAATGTTACAAAGTATTTGAGAAAAAATATTTGCATATTCGGATAGGTCCTTGATTTCTAGGGTTTGATGTTTGACCTGCTATTCTTGTGCTACTAAAGGATATCCTCTTGATCTCGATTTGGATGATCTTCAATATTTGCTTGCTGTGATGGAACTATAGTCCAATTGGATGCCCAAAAGTTAGAAAATTTGACTGAATTTGTTCCTATATTCCAATAAAACCATCTATGAATTCACTGTATTCATTATCTTCATGGAAATAGAATATAATTTTGGAGTCTCCAACCTCTTTCGAATGATACATTTGTTTTTTCCTAGAAAAATATAATAGAATCCATAGGAAAAGGAGTTCCCATGTAGAATTACTCCCTCTTCCACAATTGATTTTCAATTTAAACACCACATAACTATTAATCTTTAACACTATTCCAGCTGCACACTTACTTCCCAAGTCTTGTGAAGCACCATCAAAATAACCAAAAAGTATATTATCAAGAAAAGTAGGAGATCTAGGAATCATTATCCTCAACCTTTATGTTTCTCTGTTAATTTCTCCATATCCACCTCTGGCCCTCAAATATACCTACATAATAGAGTTTTTCCTTCCTTCAAATAAAATTGAATTCTTATGTTTCTAGATCTCCCAACAAACATAACAGTCCTTTCCAAGAGAAATCCCTCACCAACGAGTTGAGAATTCACCGTATTCACCATCTTCATTGGAATATAAGAGTAAGTTCGTTCTCAATATTTTCTGAGCATTTCACTGGTGAATCGTATGCTACAAGTTATCACTATGTGATCTGCATGAGCACCATAACTGACCTTCTTCGTTTTCAATATTTTATGATCATTTCATAGGTGAATCTTATCCTACAGGTTATCACTATGTGATCTGCATGAACACTGCATAACTGACCTTCTATGGTCTATCACTAATCGTCACCTTCTTCAAAAGTTACTTGATTACTTGGGGTGGCTCAGTTCTTTAAGAATGTTAAGGGTGTCTGCATGTCTAAGTATGAAAGAGATTCCAACATCTATTGGAAAACTTGAGAAGTTGGAATATCTTGACATATCACTATGTGAGTGCTTAAAAGAAATTCCAGAGGAAAGAGGACAACTAAATAAACTCAAGGATCTTGACATGATAATGCTCTCGGTTGAGGAAGCTGCATAAATTAGTTGGATATCTGAGATCTCTAAACTAAAGCATGTTATCTGTGATGAGAATATTGGACAGCAATGGAGTCGTGTCAAGAGATCTTCCATCATGGAGCTTAGAGTTGAGGTGGTAGAAGCACATTTCAGCTTGGATTGGTTGGATGCAGGTTGAGTAACCAAATACCTTTCTATTAACTTCTCCACTTAGAATAGCAGCCTGCCTGTTTTGTGGAATGAAACACTAGGTTTCTCTGACAACCTTGCATTTCTAGTAATTTTGATAACATAAAACAGAATTATGCATCCAAACCTTGCTTTCTCGAGACCATAAATTTCTGGAACATAGTTCTAAGGGGTGTACTAATGAGCCCGAAAATGATTGATAGTTTCTTAGTATGTTGATAATAGTCCGAAAGTTCTATGGTGTTATGGTACATGGATTAGAATTTCCAACAAAATGAAAATCTGCTAATAATTGAGGTAAACTTGAACCAAGATTTTACTTTTACAAGGCACTAGAAAGAGCCCACATGCCTAGTTTAAATAGCTTTAATTTATCCACAACTGTCTTGACTGCTGGTTGTGATTTTCCTTGATGATTGCATACCTCTTAGAATAGTTAATATATGGCTCTTTATTTGTACATCTGTGAGTTCCTTTGCAGCCACAGATTTTAGAGAGTTAATTGGCCAATCCTCTAATTGAGCCTTTGCAAGGAAGCCAACCCAACCATTGTCTCTTGACATCTTATATGTGGGTGTTATTGCAGAGTACGCCACCTGTGAGATAACAATTTCCCCCTTCGAGTATCTTTTTGGACACTTATTGGCATTTAACACCTAGATGAAAGATGGCATGAAAGATGTTTGTAATCATCCTTTGTTGTCAGTGGTAATGATGACCTGTAATCCTTGGTTGTCGATAGACTCAAAAACTGGGCAATTGTTGTCTTTTATACCTAGGTTTTGTTGGAAGATTTAGATGCTCATGATGGCCATTATTTACCATTTTATGCATTGGAGTATATCCCATATTCGAGTCGCAAAAATACTTGTATGGTGTTCCTATACACCACTGCTTCCAAAAATACTTGATGCATTGAGCACAAAACTATGGGCNAGAGTATGATCATGAGTAATGGGGTGCACTAGGCCATATAAATGTCTCATTTCCTGACATTTCAACAGATTCACCGTTGATAGAATGTATCCATGCTATATTCTTTTTCCAAATGTCATATACTTTGACTTGCTGACCAACTTTAGGTCAAATTTTGAACAATATTGACTATGATTATGCAAAAAAAAACATTTTAAAACTTATTGAGATGAATAGATCACGAGAGAGGGTGGTATTTTATGTTGGATGATCTTTAAGATCTTTTACATCTTAACCAATTTCATTTTTTATGATGTACTACAGCTTTATTGTCCTTTAGTTGGAAAGTTATTGCAAAAATTAGATAGGCTAATTGATTCTAATATCCTATCTCAATCAGCAATCAACATTGAGTTCTTTCTTCTTTCAACACTCTACCTTTTTTTTATCTTTTTTGTGTACCCATACTTTACTTCTTATGCTTATTTTCTAGATTTATTAGCTTGCTAATTAGTTGTCAGTTATGAGCTCAAATCTTTTGATTTTGGCATCATTCCAAGAGTTGCCATTCCAATTCCACATTGCACTTTATGTTCCTGAATATAATTTTCAAGTTTTCAGTCCCATTAACCTTATTTTTGTGGTCATTTGTTGGACATTAATAAAATTATCTTATCTTATCTATTCTTCTTCCAAATGTTGCAAATGTTGCAGACCTTTGACCCATTGACCAAAGTTGGCCCAAATTTTGAATAATATTGACTAAGGTTATGCCATAGAATTCACTTTGAAACTTATTGAGATGAATAGATCACAAGGGTGGTATTTTATCCTGGATGATCATGAGCGTCTTTTACATCTTAATCAATCTCATTATTTCTGATGTAATATAGCTTTACTNCTTATGTTCTTACCCTTGTGTTTTTCCTACTGGTTAGAAGGTCTTATGATTGACATGCCACTTACTTAGCTACGGCTAACTCTACTTCGTATGTGGATATGCAGGTTCACTTACACCTTCTGAGTTTCTCGTGACGCAGGTAACAAGAATTATTAAATTTAGATGTCCTTAAGTTTATTTATAGTTTGGTACTGAAATTCAGTCATGCAACAGACATAGTGTACACCACCATTACTGCGATGATATGGGCTACATGCGAACCCCTTTTGTATTAGTCCAATCTTCAAAATTTCAATGCCATTTTAGTAATGAATTAAGACATAAATTACAACGCTTTCATTGATCATTATTGACATTTTAAACAAGATAAACTAATGCACTAAAGGTTGTCAAAGGTCTACATCATAACAAGGCTCAACACCATATGGTTACCATGTTAGTTACCCAAAATCCATAAACAATGGATTGGGTTATTGAACCATATAATATAAGTTTTCAAATTTATTTTACTCCTTGGACCAAACAACGTTCTTCGATCGACCCCATCTCCTACCTTACCAAGTATTGCTATCACCATATGCTAGACTGGTTTTACAATTTATGATGTTTAAAAATTCTAATGTATATCCCTCCACCTTTACTCACATTGTATAGGGTTATGTTTAGCATTTATACAGCATCGCTTACGAGGTGTACTCCCAACCAACAATGTATTCTACAGGTTGGATAAGTTTTCACCGTACTGGGTGTGTATTTCAATACCCCCCCAGCAATAACTCTGTAGGGCGGCCATGTGATTTCATCAATGGCGGTCGAATGCAGAGGTACCACCTGCACCTTGGAATGACCGTTTTGGTTGTCTTGGAATGCACTAAACTTCTCAAGCTATTTCATTATTCTCTGGTTGGATACTTATTTACTGGTATTCGAGTTAAGGTTCCAGGTCTTGCCTTCTAAACATGGCGATACATTTTACACTTCGGGTCTCTTAATTCATATAATTCCTTCTGCGGTCTGAAGGAGATGATCTTTGCTGTTGTGGTACTCCAGGAAGCATTTTCTTGAA
>NWUY0300006579.1:39280-54100 GCA_004151065.3 Larix sibirica
AAGTTAAGACAATGTTTTTCCACAAACATAAAATGTCTCAAGTATTGGGTATGTTACAAACAAATACACCTATGCATGTTGTATGCACCGTACCCATTGTGTATGCCTTCACCCACCATGTGTGACTTAGACCTTCTAATTGAAACTACAACTTGGAATGACAACCATTGCCAATATTGTTATGGAATCCCAACCTATGCACCTATGTCCACTTTAAATTTTGGGATGTCTCTAAACTCCAAGACAATTCATATCCGAAAACTTTATTGCAATTATGACTAATTGTTGAAACCTACATGTATACGCATCATTATGGAATAGACTTGCACTAACAACAACATGTGTCATACCGAGAAGATGAATTGCCAATCCACCTTCGGTTATATAATTAAACCACTACAATAATCTAATCTAATCAACACTCCTCTAAATAAAATGTAGTTTTATATATGCAATGTTTATACAAAGCACAGTAGCATGTAGGGTGTAGAAGCATAAATAAATTATTCATCCTCTTTTCTCTCTTATGCTGTTATTGACAAAGAATAATGTACATAACTTTCACATATCAATCCAAACTATTCCATTGTAAATTGCTATGTGCACATATTATTCATTTATTTTGCTTCATTCTATATATGTTTTTTCTCTAATAACTTGATCAATCCCATAGTGTTTAAGTTGTCTTTTGATTTGGATAATGGAATTGGACCATTGGTATTAGAGAAAACATATAATATTAGGTATTTCACTCACAAAACATTGGCCTTACAGTCATACACTTCAAACAATATACTTGTCTTTACCATTAGTTCCCTCTCTTTTTGCAACAAACATTATCTCCTATTATGTCATACACTATACTTCATAGTTGGCTCATTACAACAATAATATTCCTACCAAAATGAAAAAGAATATCATTGTGGAATCAAAAGATACCAACACCTTTTGCTCGATGGAGCCACTTATTTTATATCCTCTCAACCAACAGAGAAAAACCATGAAGGACAACTTTATGAAACTTTTGAAGGAGATCATAAGCACATATTAACTTGTCCAATATCAATTATGAAGAACCCCTTAATGGATCCACACTCTTTAAAGACCAAAGTGATGCTCGCAACCTCCAACCTTAATGGAAATGCCAATGTCAACACTCCAATCACTTTCATCCTTTGCATAATTAATCTACAAACCCATTTTCAATGGCACATATAATAGAGAATAAAAGACCCCTCCCCACACAAGTTTGGGTCAAAGACCAACTACTTTTATCCTTCATCAACAATGTTATCCAAAAGAGCCCAATATCTAGTACAACCACTCAACATTGAGCAAGGTAAGCATACAACCTTATTGGTTCATAATAAGATATGGGAATCAATATAACTTTATAAAAAATAGTATTTTTTGAAAATAGGGTCTTAATATAAATTAATGTGACAATTTCTTTAGCACGATTAGTCGATGCAACAATAACCTATACCATTTGTTGACCCCTTCATTTTCAGAAAGTTATAGAATGATGGAAGGATGAATATGCAACACAACAAAGCATAGAGATTAGTGTAGTGGATGTGGAAGAGCATAAAGGAATGAGGCAAAAAGTGGCTACAAAAAGCTACAAGGAGCATAATTAATAGTCAACATGAGTAGTGGATTGACACAATCATCCTTATATGTTTTGTAAGTGAATTGACATTGTCAACTTTAGCCACTATCATTGTATAAAAGTCTTTTAGTACTAGGGTAAAAGGATTAGAGATTGAGGGTTTGTTATATAGTGAGGATAACAACTAGTTAGATGGTTGGTTGATGGATGTTGGATAAAACTATGACATATACATGATTTGAATATTCCCATTATGGTGTTACGAAACCTTATTTAAGCACTATTTAAGGAATGACTGAAAGAGTATTTGGGCCCCTTTTAAAACTATGAGTGTATGTCTATTATGAGTACTAAATGGTGTTATGTTGTTTCTTGTATATATTTATGTCCTAAATATGGCATGCTTGGTATATGATGATGGTTTTCTTTTCTAACTGTAATGTTTAGTATTATATTATGCACATATATATTGAGTGTTTGTTAGTAAGTGAATGCCATTGATGGCATAAGTCCTACTATCTCTTACCTTATTGTTAAAACCTCAGCTATGCTTTAGGTGAGACATTCTTCCCTTTATTAAGATTGAAAATGCCAATGCTACTAGACTACAATGGAGCCTTTGTTTAAAATGCACAAGAACCTTGATCTCCATCTAACTCCAACGAATAGTTTCATTGTTGGGACACAGTTTTCAGAGGAATATATTTGTAGGATGAGTGGTAGGATTTATAAATATGTGATTCAAAAGTGTTGGGAAAATGGATTTGAATATTTTGTAGCTCAATATGTTGAGTTGCAAGAATGGAACACTTACCTATGTCTGGATTTTGTGTTGCATGATGATCTTACAAATGATCAATATGAGGTTTTTTGGGTTGATTTTTTAGTAATTTTTTGCAAGTGCTTGAAGTGACTAGATGAATCCTAGGTATAAGCATCAATGAAAGAAAAATATCAAGTGGATATTATTTTTGTTTTATTTAGTTGTAGAAAGCTTTTGGATAGTTGTAAAAGTATTGTTGTGTTTGGATTAAAATTGTGTGATGATGGTTAGATTAGGATTTTCTTCAATAATTGTTGGCAATGAGAGAATGCTAGCAAATTGCACTACCTAGAAAAGTGATAAGGCATCTTCCTTTCCTTACCAAGGTGGAAGCAACAACAAGGGAGAAGGATTGATGTATTAACCCGGGGTTGGAATATTTATGGGCAATGAATATGACCGGGGGGGTAGCAGGTTTTATTTGTTGTTCAAAGGTATTTATAATCTATGGATATGGTTTCCTGAGTTAGGTAATGTATAATTCTTCAAATATACTAGAAAATGGAGGTTCAATTGGTTGTAATGGTGTTTATGGAGTTGGTTAAAGGTTGAAACTAGTTTTCTAGGCATAGTACAATGATTTTCAAGCGACCATTTTCCTATTATTACTTTGGTAGAGGATTTTGGTTTCTTCTTGATATGGAACTAAAAAGTTCATTGGTATGCAGTAGTTGTAGGGTTAATATATTTGGTTGTTGGGATTTGGCATGGGTACTTGAGTCTCCTGTGTCAAGTTTCATATAGTAATACATGGTCATGTTGATTGCAAAGGAGATAACAATTTTTTCCCTCACTGCTGCATTGGATCAATGAGATATACAGACCTTGAAACATAATCATGTTAAAGTTGGAATTCAACTAAGAACTACAAAGTCATGGTCTCTTGAATCCTACAGAAGTCAATGTTGAATCTATGTGATCCCTTGGGGAATGAGCTAGGAAAGAAAGAAATTATTTCATCATTATGTTGTAAAGTTGCAGAACTTGTTGAATGGTCGTTCCCTACCCATTGGAAGTTGAGGAAGAATTTGAAATTTGGGTTGTGTAGGCCACACTCTAAGTTATTTGTTTATTCCCTCTACAACTCCTTCAATAGACTAGTGAGCCCTGCAATAAATACAATTATTTTTATATTTATTATTATAACAATAACATTATTATTATTTGTTGGGATATTGTATTTGTTTTTATTATTCTTATTATCATTATTTTTTGGGATACTATATTTATTTACTTATGCACCCTATTTATTTTTGGAAACTTCATGATGTAATAAGAAGTGTTTACTAATATTGAAATAAATGTAACGCCTTTGAGAAGTTGCGGATCAACCTTGCATGGCGGGATCCCAAATATATTTTTCCATTAGATGTAATAATGCTCATATTATGATTGTTAGGATGGATAAGTCTAATTTTAGGTTTGTAAAAGGGTTGCTAGAATATGGTTGCAATTGGTCCCATACTGAGATTATATTTCAAAGACCTAGTTGCCTGGGTCATGATTTTCCTTGTACCTCAATGATTGGTGGAATGGATTGATAATTGTTCCTAAACTATTTTACATCAACAATATGCACCACTGTGAGTTTTAGCATTTTAAGTGTAGGTTCCAGTCATGCAACATGACGCATAGCAATAATATTTGCACCTATACTTTGTGTTGAGATAGCTCTTGCAGATGCGTAGTTGGTACAAGGTGATCTTTTTTTGGGTGAGTCATGCCACCATGGTCTTCATGAATCTTGTTTCAGTTCTAAAATATAGACCTATTTTAGCTTGGGATGATTGCTAGTGAGTGTGGTTATTAGGCCCAATCACCCTGATAGATGTGTTATCTTCTTGGAAAGATGGTTTACTATTGGGCGATTGTGAATAGAGATGATGACCAAAGCTTGAGCAATGGAATTGCAAATTGTTTGTGCATAGTTGTGGGACATATAAAAGTCTTGATGGTGATTGGTGTAAAACTATGAGATTCCTTGAAGTTAAAGCTCGAGAAGAGGAGAAGAGAGAGGAGTAGATTCATACAGCATGGATTATTGCAATAGTTGCAGTTGTGGATTCTAGTTTGTACCTATCTTACTTGATTGACTCGGGAATGATCCAATGAATAGTGGTGGGGTCATCTTGGCTCCTTGTTGTGTGCGAACACAACTATGGTTGTTATGCTCATAGTTGGGGGCATTAATGAGTTAGTTATGTGAGGGTTGAATGTAATAATGGAAAATTAGTGGGTTAAAAATGTGAAAAGGGATTTTTATGTAAGTGGAGAAAATGAAGCATTTATTGCCCACCTTCATTAGGCATTAGATAAATAGGGATTTTGGGAGAGTCATTGATATATGATGTTTATTCCTTTGTTGCAAAAGAACCCCTCTTGATTTTACAGAGTTGCAAGTGCATTGTAAAGCCAAGGGAGTGAGTTGTTCAGCTCCCTTGCCTATGTATTTAGTTGGATGTCACGAATAAAGAACATATGACTTTGCAGTCATATTATTTGTGTTTTCTTTGGTTGTGAAAATCTTTTAGATCATTTGGAAGTATTGTTGTGTTTAGATTAAAGTTTTTTGATGATGGTTAGATTAGGTTTTTCTTTCAATAATTGTTGGCAATGAGAGAATGATAACAAATCGATCACTACATCACTCATGTTGTATATTTTGGGGTAGACAACATGTTGGAAGGGTACATTGTAGAATTTGCTATAGAAAATTGTAAATCGTTTCCCAAAGAAGAAGCATTGTTCAAGAATGGAGATTGAGGTATATTGGTGGATGAAATCCATCTCTAGATCAATATTCATGGTTGAGGGAGGGATTTCATAATTTAACCTCATTGACATGGTTGAGTAAATCCCCTACACTAGAGAGGTGGATGCAATGGTGCTAGTAAGGTGCAATGTTGGGAGCTAATAAAATGGGAGGGGGATAGGAGAATATTGAGAGGGTTGAATGGGCTCTGAGGAGTGTGGCTAATATAGATTAGTGGTGGATAAAATAGATGCACATGGTAAGGAAGAGGAGTGAGTAGCTATATAAATAAATTTCTAATGAAGGTAACAATGTGGGAAGGTTGAACGAGCAATGGAAGTTGAGAAAACAAGGAGAGATATATAGATCATAGTTGCAGGAGAGAGGATTAATCATGGAGGGAAGCCCGGATAGAGGAAGTTGGGGTGGAGTGTCAACGGAGTCGGAGGAGATGGTTATGGATGGGTTGAGAAAAATTGCAGTGATCCAAACTAAAGAAGTAGAAATGGCTACAATAAGAGTTGTAGAACAACCCAAATCAAGTGAACTAGTGGAAGGAAAATTTTGTAATGGATTAGATGATATCATTGCAAATATGCATCGATTGTTTTAGGAAGAAGATACCCTCTAGACCAAAAAACAATACTTCAAGCTAATGACCAAGACAAATCCAACCACTTTTGATCGAGTGCCTTTGAATAATAAAGTAGCAAGTTATTGTGATTTATATTCTTCTTTGCTTGATAATTTAAGTGGTGGTAGTAGTCAAAGTGGAACATAGTTAGGAATACGTAGTAGTAATAGTACAAGAAAAGGAGTAGTATTCCGTTTTCATAACCAAGTCAGAATATCATTGGACAACCAAGTCTAAGTGGATTTATTTTAGTAATCTTTGCACTTAATAGAATGGTGGGAACTCAAGGAGGATTCCCTATGAATATATGAGTTCTAGGGTAAGGGAGAGGAGGATGCAAAACAACACTTGTTCCTTTGTGAAGAAATACATAGGTCTAAAGGAGTCTCATATGCTTCCAAGCTAGAAGAATTTAAAACAAATCTAAGAGGAAGGGCATTACAACGGTACATGAAATTTGTAGATTCCCAACCAGGAATATTACCTCTTACTTTCTTAGAGTTTAAACATTAGTTCATTTTTAAATTTCCACTGACTAAGTGTAAACAATAGGGTATTATAGAATTGGAAGAGATTAAGCAAATAGTTGGAGAGATAAGTTGGGAATGTGCTCAAAGATTATAGGATGTTATGCATAGGATTACATTCTACATACATGATACCCACCATATGGAGTGGTTCATTCAAGAGTTACTTCCTTTGAATTGGATCCCTTTGAAGCAATAGAATATTTACATCCCTAGAGATGCTTTGGAGTAGGCCATGAGAATGAGTCTATGATTGGATATACTAGCAACACTAAAGTTTTGATACTTGGAGCAAGTCTATACCTAAACCAATTTCAGAATCATATCATTATAGTCACATAGAAGATAAAAGAGTTGACTATACCCAATCTTGGAAAAGAACAAGTGTGGTGTACTAGGTGGAGAACAAAAGGGCATAATTCCCTTAAGTGCCTACTATTGTGGGGAGGACTTGCACCTAGTCCCCCTTTGCAATTGTTTCCAGGAATATTTACAGGTGGAGCTATGAAACTCACTAATACCACTCAATTTTAGAACACTACTCCTTATAAGGTTCCACCTCCTTCTCAGAGTTCTCAAGATATTGTAGAATATTGTGACATCTTCAAGACTTATGGGCATCCTCCTAGAAACTTCCCTATTTTACAGAAGCATTATTGTTTTTTATTAAATGTATAATTTGAATTCTATAGAACTTATACCCATATAGATAAATTCATTTCTTTGGATACTTCAACGGATAGGTTGAATAGATTCTATTTTTTCATAGTTGATAATTCCCAACCACGAGGTGGTGGAGGTCATGGAAGAGGTGGATGGATAGTGGATACGAGGGCAATAGAATTAGTGGATGAATTGCATGGGTTAGATGTTATAACTATTATGAAATAGGGCATCTCGCTTAAGATCATCATTTACCTATAAGTCCTTGGTGTTTTTATTGCAGATCCAACATCGATGCTACAAAAGAATGTCCTAAGCTAATTGAAAAATGGGAAGCCAAAAATAGACAAATATGGTTAACTTAGTGAATTTAGAACCTAGATCAATCAATGGAAAAGAAAGACCATGCATTAGTGTTGTCAATATAGGAGGATATCGAATTGGAGTACATGTGAATGACCTTAGACTACCCAATATCCCGAAGGAAAGGCCAAGAGTGCCAAAGTTTGACTCTATTCAACATAAGGCCTTTCCAAAGATGTTGTTAAGATGTTCCACAAGAAATGTCTGCACCTATTTCACATACAGTTGTGAAAATACATAAAAAAATGAACTTTAGAACCAATGGAGGACACTCAAAGTTGCAGTACAATGCCACAAGAAAAATCCCAAGGTAATTACACAAAATTTGTTGATCTTTGTTTTGAATTATTCTATGATATTTTGGATAATGAACAATTGACTAAGAAATTGTGGAACTCGATTAAAAGTTCACAGGAGTTGAAAAAGAGGAAGAGCACTATATAACAATCAATCTCCATAAAAGGAACACTCATCGAGTGAAAAGAGGAAGAAGAAGGATAACTAAAAAGTATGTATGATTAGGTGCTCATATGGATGGATATGATATTAAAGATGTGGAAAGACGAATTTAGTTTATTCACCTATTCAATTGTGAATGGAAAACCAACATTATATTTTTCCCATTTGAAAAATGGAATATGTTGAAGTAGATATGGCTGGTGTGAAGATAGTTGCTAATTTTGAAGTCACGGAATTCATTGATGAGAAAGATTCCTATACAACATTATTAGGAATTGATTAGGTCTTTGACAACTATGTTGTGATGCATTTGAAGAAAGATACCATGACTTTGAGGTCAATGGTGCTAGAGTTGTGCAACCATTAGATCCTTGTCAAGTGTCAAGGTACACTAAACCTGCTAAATATATTATGGAAAGAGATGTGTTGGACCACATCTATCTGAGAAAAAGGATGACTATATTAATTCTATAGTGGAAGGGTTAGTCTATTGGAGATTTATTCATTCATTTGATAGTGACTCAAAGGATCATTTTAAGAGTGGAAGAACGCAAGGCATGGGATCTCATCCTAATGATGTGCCACAATCAACTCTATTCATTGCATTGGAATAAAGTTGTAGAATCCACATATGTATGATGGAACCGATAGATTAGAATGCTTCTTGGGATCAATGAAGAATAAATTGTAAAAGAACATTGGGTACCTACCTTAGATGTAGCATATAAGGCCACACCCACGAGATAGTGTGTCACCCATAGAGAAGACTTGTCGACTTGGGATTAAGTACAATATGCCATGAAACATAGGTTTGTTCCTCCTCCTGAATTTGAATGCTAAGATTTATATTTAAGTAAAGGTAAATATGTTGAGGCCTTATAGATATATGAAGGAAACAAAAACCCTTTTATTCCTGTAGAGAGCTACACACATAAATGGGAAAGAGAAGGGTTGTAGCTTAAGTTTTGGGTTCACAATTTTTCAATATGCATGGACCCATTCCTAAGGTTTGGTATTTGCATGAAGAAACTAGGAGATAGAGTAGGAGATGGGATGTACTCTAGACTTAGTTTTTTGAAGATTTTTCTTTTGTGGGTAAGTCATAAAAAATTACTAAAGTTATCCAACTTATTATGGAAATTATATTTAATGATAAGTTGTGGAACCACTATTCTTCAGTTATTTTCCTTTATAATTAGATGATGATCATCTTACAAGAACTTGTGGAATAGTTGAATATACCCCTATGTTGTAATAAAGTTGGTCAGAATGGAGAAGATGCAGATGTCCTAGAAGAGTTGTTACATCTACCCTTTAAAGAATCTGAATGATTGAGGAAGCTTAAGGAGAATAATTGTAGTCAAGCTAATAACTCCTATCAACAACCTATCAAGTTGCATAAAGTAAATATCAGAAGTGAAGAATGAACTAAGATGGTATCCACAGGAGATTATTGGGATGGGCAAACAATGCCTAAAATTGAATCTTTGTTGAAGGAATACAATAAATTGTTTCTCCAAAGTTTCAGAGAGATGAAGGGTATTGAGGGAGATTTAGGAGAAATCCAGATAGATTTGTGTCTAGATGTCGAACCTATTAAACATTGACCTTATTGACTTAATCCTCGAGTTAATGAGAAGGTAAGGAAATAAATTGACAGAATATTACATGCAGGTTTGATCTTTTCGGTGGATGAATATGATTGCATCATCCCTATTATGATTCCAAATGAGAAATATACCGTTGATATCAAATTTTGTGTGGATTTCAAGAGTTTAAACTTTGTTTGTATCCATAATGCCTTTTATACTCCTTTCAATGATGAGGTGCTTGAATAGGTTGTAGGAAAGGAGGCATACTCATTTATAGATGGTTTCTCAGGATATCATAAGGTCTGTATTTCATAAGAAGATTACTTTTACCATTGAGTGGAGATCATTTTCTTATATGTCATGCCTTTTGGGATAAATAATGCACCAACAATATTTTCTCATATTGCGATTACAACCTTTAGACATTATATTCATAAGTTCTTGGAAGCATATATGGATTATTAAACTATTTACAATTTTATGAAGGAACATATTGGGTTAATGAGATTGATACTTAGAAAATGTAGAAAACTCCAAATCTTTCTCAACATGAATAAAAGTACCTTATGTGTATCATTTGGTACTTTGTTGGGACATATTGTTTTTAGGGAATGGATTTTTGTTGACCCTACCAAGATAGTTTTGATTGTGAATTTTCCCATGCCAAATAGTGTTAAACAATTGTGGTCTACTTTGGGACACATTGGTTACTATAGAATATTTATCTACAACTATGCATCTCTCATGGAACCCCTAGAGTAGTTGATGAAGAAAACATGTATATTCTCATGGACCCCTAAATGTGAAGTTGATTTTAAAATGCTTACATAGAAATTGGTGTGTGACCTATTCCTGGTATTTTCTAATTGGAAAATTGAGTTTCATGTACATATGGATGCTACTAGTATAGAATTGGGAGTATTACTTGCAAAACCTGGAGAAGGAAATATGGATCTCCCTATATATTTTCAAGTAGGAATCTATCTCAAGAAGAATGCAACTAAACCACTACAGAACTGGAAGGACTTGTTATGGTCTATGGTTTGCGGAAGTTTAGGCATTGGATTCTAGGGGGACACTTTAAATTCTACACAAATCATTCAGATATGAAACATTTGGTCAATAACCTATTCTAGAAGGTCATATTCGTTGATGACTATTACCATTTCAAGAGGTTGCCTTTGAGGTGGTGCTTAAGCCTGGTAAGAATTTGTGGTACCTGATCACCTCTCAAGGATTTAGTTAGATGAATATGGTGGTGCAGTAGACGATCAACTTCTAGATGTAGATAGTTTCAAAGTATAAGTCGTCCTTGATTATGTGGATGAAATCACTATATTTCTAACTATAGGTGCTAATCCAAAGAATTATTTTGCAACTCATAAATGTCATATGTTGGTGTGAGTTGTAGAATATAGTCTAATCATAGGATAGTTATATAAGTTGGGGATTGATAGTATCCTTCAACATTGGTGATGAACCATGAACAAAAGGATATACTGTAAGAATATCACCAGGGAGTTGTAGGAGGGCACGTGGGAGGAAAGCAACAAAAAACCACAATTTTTTGTAGATGGGATTGCAATGGCCTACAATATTTAAAGTCTCTAAAGAATATGCTAGAGTTTGTGATGTATGTTAGAGGGTGGGTAAACCGTCTAGGAAAGATGAACTGCCATTGAATTTAGTTTGGGCATTGCAACCTTTTGAAAAGTAGGTTATTGATTTTGTTGGACCTATTAACCCTCCTACTCACTATTCTAAATCCATATACATGATTACCATAGTTGATTATTTAACCAAATGGGAAGAAACTGCACCTACACAGTATTAATCTATGGATATAGTAGCTAGATTTATTTTTAGAACATTACAATCAGGCTTGGTTGCTTGAGCAATTTGACTAGCGATCAAGGTCGACACTTCTTGAGTATTACTATTGCTTGTTTGACCAGTGAATTTCTTATCTATCATCACAAGAGCACCTATTACCATCCTCAAGTTGATGGGACTATAGAATCTTTTTAATAAAATTATGGGGAAAGGGTTGACTAAAGTATGTTTTGCAAATATATATGACTAGAATGAAGGAGTTCTTGCATTGTTATAGACATATCAGACACATACCAAGAAGTTACATAAGAAAACACCTTTTTAGTTGGTATATGGTTGGGAAGTTATATTTCCTATAGATTTTGTTGTCCTAAATATTTACATTGCACATGCTACACACATGAAAGAGGAAGAGTTAGTTGTAGATTGACTAGTAGAGTTGATGGAGTTGGAAGAATATAGGTTTATGGCCGATTTTCATCAATCTGTGGAGAAAATAAGATAAAAAATCATGGCATGATCATCATATCAAGATGGTCCAAGTCTATTGCTAAAGGATATTTAGTCCTTTTATATGATACTAAGTATTTGACAAATCCTGGAAAGCTCCAAATGCACTAGATGGGGCTATTCTTAGTTGTGAAAATTAGAGATTCAGGTGTAGTCTTTTTGCCCAACTAGATGGAGTTATGAAACACACTTGGATGAATGACACTTTCCTAAATCCCTATAGTTTTTCTCCTTAAATAATTTTGGTATTGCTCTTGTAATAGGGAGTTGGGTACATTAGGACAATTTTGGATTTGATTTCATTTTTTTGGTTGAATAGAAAATTTTGTCAAGTTGGTTGTGTCATGTGTCAATTTGTTGTTGGGTTTTTTGTGTCTCTTTATTTTAGACATCCTACTAATAGATTGTGGTTGGGGTACCCAATTATGTTGGTTTATTGAGTCATTAGTTCAATACTAGTCAACCCTTTGTGGTCGAGGAGAACTTGCTTGAGTTAAGTCATGTTGAAGGGTGGAAATTGAATGAGTCTTTTTAGACTACAGTTATATGAGCTATGGAACCTTTCACCTTGGTTCTAATCACAAGGTTAGTCTAGTAAGATGGGTAGGGGTTCATTGATAAATCGATGGAAAGTGTCCTTTCTCATTAAGTTGAAAATTTATAAGTGGTTAAGGATTAAAGAGTTAGTAGGATACATTTTTGAGTTGATTATACTTGTTGAGTTAGCCATTGGGTTGACTTCATTGCGTCAACTAAAAATGCTATGGCCACATCGATGGGAAATCCTTCACACAATCAACCATATATTGCTATCAATTTCCATTTTACATGCAACTAGTCTTTAAATATTCCATATTTCAGTTAATCCATCACTTTGTTTCTTGTTTGCACAAATCTTGTGCACACTAGATATCAAAATAGTTGGATATTTTCTTACTATCGATCAAAACTAGCCTCACTTTTGACCTCCAATTATTGTTATGTATAAGAGAAAGATATATATTTTGGGAAGAATGTCGAGATACAAAATTGTGCCTATATGACCTAGGGAAGTCATCCCACAAGAGTTTTATGACCCACAGGTAGAGCTTATCGATGATTTGCATAGAAAGGTAGAATATACTTGGTTGGTGGATAATGGATTTCCAGATGGGAACCTATTCCTTGGCATGTATCCAACAGTGTACATGGATCACATTACATTGGAATTAGGTGAATCTGTTGTAGTGTGGAAGAAAGCATTCAAAGGCCTCAACCTTATGGTAAGCATTGTTTAATAAATGAATTAAGGAGTATTTGGGCCCCTTAACTTTAAGTATATGTCTATTATGAGTATTAAATGGATTTATGTTGTTTCTTGTATCTATTTATGAATCATGAGTATTGCATGATTGGTATATGATTGTGGTTTACTTTTCCAATTGTAATGTTTATCATTACATTCCATACATAAATATTGAGTCTTTGTTAGTAATTCAATGCCATTGTTGTTGCAAAAGTCCTACTATCTCTTCCTTTATCCTTAAACTCTTAGATACACTTTAGGTGAGACCTTCCTCCCTTTAGGAAGAGTGAAAATGGTGCTACTAGACTACAATAGAGCCTTTGTTGGTAATGCAAGAGAACCCTAGTCTCCATCTAACACCAACACCATTGGATCCAAAATTTAGCAAGAAGGGGACCATTTCTATCCATGAGGGGAGGTTTGATCTAAGCACAACCATTGGTTCTTTGCACCTAATTCTTGTCAATAAGCTTCCATCATTTTCATTATGATGCTCTATTTAGACCAAAACAACATCCCCCTAGTTGTGTAGCACACTAGCACAAAACTAGGGCACACAATATCCCTAATGGTGTTCAAAGGGCAGTGCCATTGGCAACCTCTTATCTCTATTGACAAGCTAAGTCAAGGGATAGTGTCCTTGTGGGGGTCAATGGGCAGTGCCCCTAAAAGTGTCAAGAGGGTCTCAGTCCCCCACCCATAAAACCTCTACAACACTTTGAGCACCAAACTCATGATGCATGTGACAAGTTTCATCTTGCACATACACCATCTAGCAACCTATGTGTGCACAACCAATAAATCACATGTGCACACATGAACACATTGTGTGAGCACCTCCTACCTCCCACACATGCCTTTGTTTTTCTTGTGCACCACACATGCCTCTTCTCATCACATGTGCCTCCACCTACAACTCACCCTTACATCCTAGGATGCCAATCATTGCCAAGTTTATTAATGAATATGAAAGGATGCACCTACAAAACATGTTCCAACCAACACCCTCATGGCGATAACAACACATGTCACACTTGGAGGATGAATGGTCACTTCACCTTGAGTAACACACTGAACAATTTTAGTAGCTTAACAAAAATTCTTGTAGCTTAATTGTAATCTTATATAGACAACGTGTTATACAAATTAAAGAAGAATATTGTAGAAATATAACTTAGTGGTTCATCCTCTTTTCTCTTTTATGCTTTTATTTATAGATCAATGTACAAGAAATTCACATATTAATACATAATGTTTCATTCTATATTGCTTGTGCACATTTGTTCCTTTATTTTGCTTCATTTTATTCATGCTTCCACTTCTATTCCTTAATCTATGCCATATTTTTTAGGTTGTCCTTCTATTTACATCCTTAAATCAAATAAATATGTGTATACTAATGTTGAGTACACACTAATTTTAAAGAGTTATTACTTTCTTTCCCAGAAAACAAATGTATTTCTATTTATTAAAAAAAATAAAAAATAAAAAATTTTATATATACATAATGTATTTTCAACTAATCATAAAAAAAATATTATATATAAATAAAAAATTGAAATTATTTATTTGACAAACAAAACCAAAACCAAGGGCATAGAAGATTCATGATTTGGTAATTATTTGAGTAATTTAGTAAGAAAATCTCATATTTCCAATCTATTAAATAATCTTACTATAAGTATTGTTTACGCCCACTATTGGAACATTAATAAATAAAACATTGTTAATATCCACCAGCATAGATTCATCTTAAACCCGTATCTA
>NWUY0300006580.1:107471-118876 GCA_004151065.3 Larix sibirica
TCATTTATTGTAATACTAGGTTATGGTTAAGGCTGACCTAATTAATTTTGATCTATAGGCTCAATAACTCTCTTGGGAGGATGCCCTACTTAATTTGTGTATAAATACACAACTCAAACCTCATTTGTAAAATAATCTTGTGTGATCACGTGATCTTGAGATCATTCTTTAGCCCACAGGCATCATTTTTTTATACAAGTGATTTATCCTACGGGCATCATTCTTTTATACAAGTGATTAAGCTTACGAGCACTATATATTTGGTGTTCAATTGCTGTGTGTTTCTCTCTCCAATGCATCTTTTGGATAGCTCTAGCACACTTGTTTAGAGTTGTTTTCTCCTTAATTTTTGCAGGTTTTTGGGTCAGCTATATTGTTCAATTCAATCGCTTCATTCTCTTGTGATCTCAACATGAGGTCAGAGTGGGTGTGAACCTTTCTATCCCTATTTCATTACTGGTTAGGGTGTTAGTCTTGGCTGTCCATGCCAATACACTTTGTGATCAGACTTTGGCATAGGAAGAATCTCTAAATCAAGGATTTTTAGGGTTTTTTAATGGTGTTATTGTTGGTTGGAAAAGGGTGCTTTGTTTGATGTTGTTTGGGTTGTTTTGTGTACCTTTTGTCAAGAGATATTCTCCATAAATTGATGCACCCAGCATTAGGATTTGTTTGTTGATTCTTATTTCAGGAATTTTCAGCAGCAGATCCAAGGCTATTGGCTTGTGGCATCACTATTATTTATGATTGCAGAACCAAAGTTTCAAATTACCCTTTTGCTGATTTATTTCAGGATATTTTTTAGCCACAATTTTTGGAGATTTTTGTCTAGTGGCTTTGCCCTAAGGGTTGTGGAACTAGGGTTTCCAGATCTGTTTTTTCCTACAAGTGATCCAAAGATTATTGTCTAGAGGCATGACCCTAGAGGCTATGGATCTAGAGTTTCTTGATCATCTCTCAAGGTTTCCTAGGGTTTTAACCCTTCTTCATAGTTCATGTCAGCTATATGATCTGAAAACTATCGGATAGTGGCATCATATCTTATGGTGTGCAACTAAAGTTTTCTTGAATCATCCTTTTGCAGTGATATTTCTCTCGGACTGCATTTTTGCTAAGGCTTGCACTACCCTATAAATGGAAACAATACACAAAAGATTTCTTGGAAGAGTTGGACTTGGTACTATTTCCTTCGTTGGTCTAGACTCCATATTAGGGATTCCTTGAAGATTTACAGAGCCTTCTTTGTTGAACCTAGTGAGCTCAGAATAGCTCTTTGCCCTATTCAACAGTGCCACTTACATTTGGGCATATCTGATACAAAAGAACTCTATATGCAATTGATGTCATATGGAGAGTTGTGTCTTCAAGTCTTGCTTGACTTGTCTTCAAGGGATTGAAGAGCTTGTAGGAGCAATAGTTTTGGATAGGGATATTCTAGATATTACCACTAACACAATTTATAGTGCATATCTAGCTGTGCACTCTGCATATGGGTTTGATACAATGTTGTCACACTCGGACTCTGTTACCCCTTGTATTAACAGGGGTGTCCACATGTGAAAATGCTCACATCCTTCAGCAGGCTAGAGTTGTAAATTTTTCTGTTATAAACAGCTTCATTCATGATTCAAGACACTCCTGGTCATTTTTTTGAACATACAGCAACGGATCTGGAGGTGAATTGGCAGAAGTCATAGTTCGAAATGTCAATTGTGAGATTCTGTATAAGAAAAGGCAGATTCAGAAAATTCAACAAACAGTTGGCTCGAAAAGAAGCTGAGCTTAAAAGAAGTACAAATGCTTCAGCAATAAAGATAGCAGAAGGTTTAGGCTTGGAGTAAGGGTTGCTTTGGTGGACAGCGCCATCTTAGCTATGTCCTTGGAGGACTATGCAGATAGACGTATAGGAGGTAGCTGCTACAGGAAGGGCTTAGCAAGTGGGGAAAGAAGACGTGTTAGCATTTGCAGGGAGCTGATTGGAAGTCCGCAATTTGTTTTTATTGATGAACCACTTTATCACCTCGACTGGTTAGTCAAGTACATCGCTCAGAAAAAATAAAAAATTATATTGCTATGTACTTATGCATGGAATTCATGTATTGTTGGAATGCACCATTTCCTCGCATTGTTGGTTCAATATGTTGCTTTCTTTCAGGGA
The DNA here is from genome assembly GCA_004151065.3 of Larix sibirica. Taxonomy (NCBI): domain Eukaryota; kingdom Viridiplantae; phylum Streptophyta; class Pinopsida; order Pinales; family Pinaceae; genus Larix; species Larix sibirica. The sequence continues at coordinate 109,630 of NWUY0300006580.1, forward strand.
AAGACTGGAACTAGTTGATACTTGAAGCAATGAACTTTTTAACTGTGATTACAGAATATATATATGAGTTTTTCAGTTTTCTGTTTTACAAATGCAACTTTATGCATCTGACAGAATATTGTTCCCTTCCACATGCAGTGTATCTGCACTTTTGATGATGGTGACACTGAAGAGACTTGCAAGTACAGGGTGTACAGTTTTATTTACTATGTATCATAGCAGCANNCGTCAAAGAGATAGCACCACCTAGGTCTTATTGTTTAACTGCATGTAGTGCCAATTTGAAGGACTTCAGCCTGCCATTCAGGCAAACCAATAATCTCCCCTTCATATATAATAATTGCCATTTGAGCATGAAAACAAAGCAATAAAGCTATAAAGCTGGTCAGCAAATTGGGTGTGAAATTGATGTGCTGTATTGGTTGTCAGTAGGAGGAATGAATAATTGGCAACTGATAGTTGTAATTATTGCTAACAGTTTATTCTGTACAATCCCAATGATTCTAGTAGATTCAAACTGCATATTCACCCACAAAACAGGTGAATACAAACAACAATCTTTTAGAGCAATTGTCCAGCACATTATTAGAATGAAATTTCCTCTGGCAAATCGGGAAACCTCCCTGACATGAAATTTGCGTACTTGGCCTGCAAACCATCCACTGCACACATATCTAATGCGTCAAACTAAGCTACAAATAATGATACACAAGCTACAAATATTCAGACTTAACATTGAAGCCAATAACAATTTTTACCTGCAGTTTTAGATGGCTTTGGTCCTTTACTTGATGGTAACTTCTCTGAAAGAGTTGCTTCCACCAATTTCAAGATCTCCTCACCTGTCAAATCATTAAATGCTCATCATAATGTTCAATAAACTCCTTAAGAACAAAAGAAAATAAATTCAATGACACTATATAAAGTAAAATATTTTTTACTTCCATGGTAAGAAATCCATTCTAACAGTCACCGACAATAAAGTGCATTCATTCAAAACAACAACAGAAATTATAATTTTCAGCAAAATAGTTTTATCATGGATGATGGAATCATTCGATATTGTTTCCTCTTCATCTAATGAAAGACATGAAACTCTCCAAAAAACAAATAAAAAGAGCACCAGCATGCCAGGAGATAAATTTCAAAATGATCTTCCTACACTCTTTGGTTGAACACATCAAATAGAGCATACCTGATAGATGCTTCTCCCCCACATTAACATTGGCTAGAAAGGAAGAAATGTTATTTTTTGTTAACTGCAACAGGCGGCAACCATATTTTTAAGTTATTATTCTGATTCATTCCTAAATTGTGCCAACAATATATAAACACATCTTGAAGTAGAAAATAATCTTAAGATATGTGAAAAACAAAATGGTATAGAACTACAAATTCTTACCTGAGAGGAAAGCTCCTTGGCAACTACCACAGGATCAAGAGACATTGGACCTGACTCATATGCAGGCACAAAGTTTCCATTTTGGTAGCCGGCCAAAAAGTGATAGGCAGCTTGACCAGGTGTAAGTTTAGATATAGAAGGAATAACACCTGAGCTGTAATTCCAAAATAAAATAAAAAAGTATGATCATCGATGGAAGACAGAATTTTTCTAGGGAATGAAAATCTAAATATATCTACTTCAAAAAATCAGCATCATCATCATCCAGTAACAATCCACCTCTAATGTCAAAGTATCTGAACATTTTTTAGAAGATTGCAATAAAGTCCATTGTTAGTGTATTAACCCAAATAATGAACTTGCATGTCTGCAACATAATCATATGATCTTAATGTTGGACATGTGTCGTATTCTTTGCACGCAGATAGACTGTGCATTCCAGCACGATGGTGGGGTCCAGGGTTGAAACCTTGCCTGGGGGTTTTGGATGGTTTTCAGCCAATGGTTTTATACCCATTGTATTATAATACCACCTAGCGGATTAGGGTTGACTGATGCTGCAGAATCCTTATACATTCTACTGTGAACTGTTTTGTTAATATAATAAAACAGAGATGCGACTTTGCTTTTGCTAGTTTTCCTGGTTAAGGTTTCCAGGGTAAATCTTGTGTACTGTGTATGTGTTATAACTTATTGTTCTTTTTGTTTTTTTTCAAGAATCTGTTAGCAATGCTTCTCTTGCATAGATTTATCATTCTGTATTTCTCTAAATTCCTATTTGAATGGTATGTGAGTATTGCTGTGAAATCAAGTGAGAAATGTACTATTTTTCAACATCTTCAAAGCTAACTTGTGCATGGATACAGATCTAGATATGCTATCCAATATGGATACTACAATTTTTTGAAAAGTTTGGATAGGATACAGCTGGGATATGGCATATATAAAAATATATAAATATATAATAACATATAATGATATATGTGTGCAAAAAAATCATGGAAATACTAATATCATTTCTAACATCTAGGAAAATACGGGGATCCTAACAGGTAACCAAAAAAAAAATTAAAAATCAATATAATCTAGTTTAAATGCTCAATATAATGAATCTTGATGGTATGCAATGATTTTACTCTTAATCCATATTCGTCCATTAAAATTTCATCAAACAATACACAATGTATTGAACTATATATAGACACGAAACTATTAACAAGGATGCATTTAGGCGAGAATTAAAAAAGGAATATAGACTCTAAAGTAATACAGTTTATGATTGCAGTGTACAAAAGAAATAGTGAGTCTAGAAGTCTCCTTGAAGTGACTGTTCTTTCAGACAGTCTTCCCAGCATTGATTTCTAGGCCAAGGACTTAGGAGAAGTAAAATGGGGAATTTCTCCAAGAAGAGTAAAATAAATCTGTGCCATAGTCGTCTGTAGTATGCTTCTTCATATGCCTGTTAAGGTCTTCATATGGAGATGTTCTAAAAAACTAAAAATGGAGATATGGCTTGGATTTTTTTTAATTTCTAGCCTTTTTTTATTGGAGACAACTCAGGATCCATCCCAACCATATCAGATACAGATCCTCACCTATCTGGGCTGTATCCAGCCCACATCCATACCAGATACAAAATACAACATATCCAGGGCTGTACCAAGCCATATCCCATGAGTTTGCTTTAAAGTCTAGTAATAGGTGCTTGTACATAACACAGCAGGAGTTGTAACCGAAATGCTTTGACAATAAAAATACAACATTCAATGCTAGATAGACATGCACCTACCACAGGTTGGTTGTGTGATCAGCAAAGACCTACGATACTTTAATTTTCCAAATAACTTTACGGCCATTTATCCAATAGCATAAAACTTAAACTCATAATGTAGCTCAAAACAACTTACAGCATGTGAGAGAAAGGAGCATATGCAAAATTAACATACAATATAGGAAATGAAGTCACTGTTCAATAAAGAATTTTTTAATAAATCATCAACAATTCAACACATCTCCTTTTTATCTTTGCTACACAAAAGTGATGCACGATCAAACCAATCCGGACTGGCTTGACTAGCAAATTTGCATTCCATCAACAAGGTGGAGATTGATTGCTTGCCCTGAAAAATGGATTCACCACCTGATAATAGGCAAATGACATACAGACTAGTTTTTTTCACTAAATAATGGATATCAGACTGACAAGTTGAAAGAGGCATTGTGGACACCATCAACCAACAGAGGTGGTTCCCTTTTGTATGCCAGAGATCAATTTACCTACCATTTATTACATCATCAACGGGTATCAGAGGAAGGATCCAAACTCATGTCTTTCGGTTTGTTAGTTTTATGAATGTGTCAATGCCTGCACTAGTACAGAATGCCCTCTCCTCAGACCATGCAAAGTCATTCACCTGATGTTAGTCCTTAGGGGTGCATCCAGTCAAACATCATGGGAAAGGCAAAGGGAAAACTCAAATGAGCAAACAAGTAAACACATAACAGAATTTAAAATTAGCTAAAAACCCTAGAAAACTCTCTTTCCCTAAGGTCAAAGAACATGCTGTTCAACCATCCTGATAAAATCTATTTGAACAAAGATTTAAGTAAACGCCAGAAAAACTAAAGAGAACAGAACTACGATAGGCAAGAAAAAAAGGAAATCAAATGTACTCTGAAATAGCAGGGCTGTATTAAATACTCACATCCGCTAGGTTGGTCTAGGCCTTGGCCTATTCATGATCACATCCCTCTTGGTGCCATAGCACAGACCCTAGGTGGTCTACCATTTCAATCATAGTATGGAATTGAAGCAGGTCACTTTTTTCTCCCTGAGCTCTTTAAATAATGTCATTCATGAAAATAGCAGCAATCCTCCTTGTGGATATTTCTTATTTCATGCACAATTCCATTGAATTAACATGTGGAGGATACGCTGTATGAAGAGTTTCTTGGAGGAGATTTTCTCTCCAAAGAAATCCGTAGGAACCTTGAACCTAACAAGACCTTTTAAATGTATTGAAGGTAGTGGCAATTCTCCTTTAGTGGATTTACAGACTAATTCCAAGAAGTTCTTTACTTTGCATGACGTCCTTCTTCACGGTGATTTCAACACGTATACTAGTCATATGCAGTTTTCCAGCCATGATATCTATTTGAACCCTTTGAACCATGAGACTGGTCACCACACGAAGCGGTTGCTTACAAGGTCAACAAACTTTATCGTCACTACCTAGGAAGACCCGTGATCAAGGTACAGGAATTGCAGATGGTAGTCATTATCAGTGGCACCAACTACTTCCCTCATTCTGGGTGGTACACCTTTCCATTCATTGGAGGAACTAGTGTAGTTGATCATGTATTGCAGTGCTGTGAGATCAGACCCAAACGTACAGGTCTTGTCAATTCTTCTTGAGTCAATACCAAAACAAGTAACTGCTTGAAACCTGGAAAACTTGCCAAAACCCACTAACCAAGCTCAAACACATCAACTCACCAAAACCCAACAAAACTCGACATAAACTTGCCTCAAAGACCATCTTACCCAACAGCTTATGCCCCAACATAATGCGCTTCTTGGGGTGGATGCGCTCAAATACTAACCAATTGTGCTCACAAGCTGAAGCACTGCAAGGATGAACTCAAAACTCTAACAGTGGATTCTTGTAGCTCTAGTGTGTTAGAGCCACAATCTATCCACCAATGAGTGGATACAAAATAACAAAGATTAAATTTTTTCTAATGTGAAACTTGAAAAAACAAAATACAAAATTATACTTTAACAATTTACAAATTAAATTGTACTCAAGATTTATTGTCCCTGAGTCATAATGTTTAACTAAATCCAAAGATGACAATTGAATCCTCACACAAATATCGCTGCATATTGATCTTTTCTTAAATTGTGGGATCCAGGAACATCCTCTCAATGTAGACCATTACACCTCTCATCACCTCGATATTTTTTTGAATTTTAGAATTCTCTTTATACAATATGTTGCAACTGAGATATGCTCTTGTTGCATGCAACGGGGAATGTACTTTTCTATTCCACCTGGAATCAATAAATGCCCATAAGAAACCATATTTAGCTTCATCCCCCTTATATAAGTTTTTGATGGCCTCATTCACCGTATTCATACAAGTCATAAGAGTTAGTTGCAATTGTGTAACAGTGAGACAAATGAGTTCGTCGTTTATGTACTCTCTCATAAGGCTCAACACCCAAGCATGGTTATAAATGTACTTGGTTATTTGTTTGCACTCATGAACAATGTCTGTATACACTCCTTCAAAGATAGGGTAGAATCGTCCAAAGAGGATCGTGACCACTTCAAAGATAGGGTAGAATATAAAATGGTGTTTGGTGGGTTAGACCATGCTAACAACTCCATCAAAACCCCTCAAGAGAACCCACGTCAAAATTTAAATATGTAAGAGCTCCATGCCACGATGGATCGAATAAAACAAGGGTGAAACCCCTCAAACATACGAACTAGGGTCAATGAAGAAGTTTTGACTAAACCCACTAAATATTAGACTCGGGTCCACACAAAGATCGGCTCTATGTAACCACACGTCGATAAAATAAGGGATGGCCAGCGGGCAGCTAACAGCAAAGGAACCGAATCATAGACTAGTTGTTCCGTGCGATTACCCTCACGTAGTTTATGCATGAAATGAAAACCGAATTTCAGCAAAAATTTGACCACAGCTCGTTGATATATGTGTAGAGCCCCATCACGGCTCTCTATGAATCACCCATCGACTGCATGAAAACGGTTCCTATGCCGCGTGAGATCCCGATTCCGGAAAGTCATTGTATCGTAACTTGTCCATGATATTATTCAATGGTTTGACAGGTTGACTTGGCCATGAATTTAAAGATCCCACGAGGAGATCAAGCCACGGCATCATCCATATGCCATCAAATGATGTCCCCTGTCCATAATTTACTTCTGCGGGGAATCTCTACTTAGGGAATAACCAGACACCGAAAATTTGAGGAACACGCTACAAGAATTTTGTGAGACGATTTTGAAAAACCATCCAAATGCTAATCAGAATGAGCCTGGACTGCATTAACCATACTCCTGATAAATAAAAAATGATCATAGCTCTGGCATGTGATCATCGCTTGAGGTAGCTCGATCCCGTGGCTCTTTGAGGCATGGCGTTGCTGCAGGTTTGAATAACATCGGAAAGTGTCTTCAAAATGCAAACTCTCAATGGTCGTGAAAAACGATCATAGCCACAAGGCCTGAGAGATCAATCATTTGGTGCATACCGATAGAGAAAACAAACGTCTTTAGATTTGCCATTACTTTTACATAACCGCAACTATGGACGACATACATCCTTTCCTCCAACAATCATTACATAAGGGTTTTATATCCTGCTAAAAATCCATGGATTATGGAACACGACTATCAAGAATCACCTGTCGAATAGTGGAAATTGATCCAAGAACCTAGAAAATGGAGTCAGATAGTGCATACTGTGATCATTTATTTACAGGTCTGATCAAAATTAATCTTATTGGACACCAATCTTGGGTCGAAACTGGAAAAGATTGCTTTTGCTGAATATTCCTCAGTGGCTCTGATGACGGTAGCACTCTACCAAATCGTAAACCAGAACATGTTGATCGCATTTCTTTAGCCAGCAAGCAGATCATGGGCGACATTGGCATCTATCCCTGCTGTTCCCAAACACAGACCTGGAAATACCCTCAAATTTTAGTTTTTTGGCTACTGAAAACTGCCCAGAATGCCTCTTTCATCACCCAAAATTGGGAAATATTGACCTTCTATTATTGTTCACTACTACTGTTATGAAGTATGACCAATCCCAAACCAAACCACTCCCATAAATGTCTAACAGGTCGAACATTTGCAGCAAAGCTCTGTCATCATAAGTTGAAAATTCCCCTTGCCACCCCTTTGCAAATAGTGGGGTAACAGGATGCATCTATGGATTTTAGGAACATGGTTCCTTTAGGGCAAGCACAATAGAATTGATGATTACTCTATGTTACCCCCTTGAATGTAGGGGCGACTTGATGATTGATGCCTGTGTGATTGTGATCACATCTCTCAGTTCCACAGATGAGATCTATAGTTCACCCATGAATATTCACCAGAGACACTTCCACTCTTGTGCCAGAGATTCTTGAGCCCTTTTTCCAGTTGATGCTAGTGTTTGTGATGCATGCCATACATAATGACACATGGGATTGCCTAATTTTATATGGGATACTATCATGAGGGGTCAAATGGTGTTGTTCTATAGTGGCTCATGTACTAATTGTTGTTTCATAGCTAAGGATGTATCATGGTGTGCTCATAATTCCCTGAGATAAGTGTGTAGCCATGTAAGTCAAATGTATCCCTAGGAATTTAAGTAGGTGTAACATTCATTTCATATAATTGCACACCTTTCACCTAGCCAATTTCCAGGCCATGTCATTCCACTAGCTTTTTCATTCATTCCATCATTCCCCTTTTCGTAATTGACTTATCATATGGTGTGTTCTAAGGTCTCTATACTATTCCTATGTATGAATGCCTAAATCAAATTAAAAGAGTCAAAATACTGATGTAGCTAAATTATAAATATTATACATGTGAACAATGCCCCTTGCAAAAAAGCTAATAAATATTAAAAAAAATACAAGGATCACAAAAGAGAGGCACAAGGGAAGGGCAACTCAAGAAAAGTGCTCCCTTCCAAGGCAAACATGTAGAAGAAAAATCTATAACCCCTAGCTCTTGAAAGCTAAGGGGTAGACCTAATACTTATACACATTTCTTTGATAGTCAATTCGCACACTTTCTCCCTAGGACCACATTCACTCCATCACCCTCACCTCACTTAAAAACTTAGGAAATGCATCTTGTCTTAGGGACCTAACATGTAATATGGGTTTAATTATGGTCACACCACAGTGAATCTAAGGTTGATGGAATAATTAATTAAAGGAACATTGAGTTGTTAGAAAAGTGCACTTGCTAACCTTTTTCATGTGTTATTTCTTATGTATTTGATGGTATTTCTCCTAGGTGCACATCATTGGGGCTTCCCAGAGCTAATGCCCTAGACTTATTGCATGGTCTAAACACTTGGATTGACTTGTAATGATAATGACTAGACCACACTTGAGGAGCACCCTCCTTCACATAGTTGGAGGCACACATGGGTCCTTAGAACACATTAAGATGGGGTCATCCCCTTTTATTGGATATTGAGGGTTTCTTCTAGCACACGTTGATGAGGTGGCATCAGGTTACCCTTGTTTGAGCCTTGGCATTGATTATTCGAGAGGTTGTTGCACTTATGGTCTATTTTTACCACTTCTTAATGGGACATCTCTCCCTGACCCCCCACACGTGCCACATTTTGAGGAGATTGGTTGCATTATGGATGGAATGTTCTAGGTTTTTCACTTCCTAGGATCATGGGATGACACTTGGCGCTTTTATTGAGTGGTGTGTTGCACTTTTTGAGCCTCATTGCTTCATGGTTTGATATTGAGGGACGTCACACATTGAGACCTCTCCATCCCACATGTGTTGTCACTTCCAAAGGAGCATTCACCTCTTTTGGCTCACTTTGCTAGGGGATGGTCCTGTTACCAACTATTTTGTACAATAGCTGANGTGACAACAGGGGCATCATGGGAACTCATGGATGCACTAGGTGGATCCCTCTACACGGGGATACTATCCAGGAACTCTGCGATCTCGTCGTGGACTGAAGGGAGCTTCATGAGCTCTGATACAAGACATTCTGCATGATCTTAGCCAACTCTCTCTCTAAGTCAATGGCACTACCAAAAACATCACT
>NWUY0300006586.1:16413-27191 GCA_004151065.3 Larix sibirica
AAGCATTCCTTAAGAGGGTGGCAATGTAACAAATATAAATAAAAGAAATAATAATAATAATAACAACAATAATAATAATAATAAATAAATGAAGAGCCATAGGTGACACCTAATCACTCTCATGACTAGTCAATTACTATGTCATGAGAACATTGTAATAATTCATTAATTTATCAAATTTACTTTTATATATATTCTATCTCAAATGCAGAATATTTATGTGTTTATAGTGCTTCCGCTACAGTTTGCTTGGAGGTCGTGCCCTTGTGGCCCATTTATTCAAGTGGATGAATGCATAATATTATCATGCATGCATAGTGCTACAATGAGCTCAATGAATGACGCTTAGCATACATGGTCCTTGGTTGAAGTTAAAGGTAAAAAATAAAATTTACCTTTTTATGCTTAGTAATTGGTTGAGCTAAAATGCTTGTTTTTCTTAATAAGCAAAAAAAAAGCTATCATATCATGATTGGGGAAGATCCTATTGTGGGCGGCCCCTCCTTTTTTAAATTGTCGACTACTTTGATTTATCACCTAAGATGTCGAGGTTATTACTATCTCTAGCATATCCTGGTCAACAATCATCCATCTAAAACTTTCATTGCTGGCTGAGTGCAACACAACTGGGCTTGATGGGGGAGCTGGAGTAGAATGACAGTCTTATATTTTAGATCTCTATCGGGCCAATATACATCTATCTGATGAGGAGGATAGATTAATATGGTCGTGGAACTCCAATGATGGCTCGATTACTGCTCATTCTGCCTACGAGGCGATATGCTATAATAACCGAGTGGATTGGAAGTGGTGGTACAGCTTCTGCTGGCATTGGCGTATTCCACTTAAGGTGAAAAATTTTCGTGGTTGTTATTGGGGGAAAAAATCCTCATTTGGGACAACCTACTAAAGCGGGGATTCCAGGGCCCTAATATTTGCTCACTCTGTCATCTTGAAATTGAATCCTTCTATCATCTATTTGTTGCTTGCCCCTTTACTGTTAAAGTTTGGTCCTTCTTCGATGATCCCTTNTTTTTGTAAAAATATTCAAATTTCTAAGGATTTTATATAGTTTTTGGACAATTTTGGTGATTTTTAGAGTTAAAAAATATCTCATTAAATTTGGGCAAATCAATTTTAAAAAAAAAACAAATTGGTAAATCTTTTTTGGAAAAAAAAGGGTTGAAAATAACCCATAAATTAAATGAAGCCTCTAAATTTTTTCCCATGAAAATCTTAACTTCATAACCATTATTAACTTACATGTTATTACAAATGATGATTAATTTTACATTTTGCATGAACATGTCAACCACCTCATGAATCACTCTCATCGGCATTTGTCCATTTAATTAAAAAATACTTAAAAGATTAGTGGTGTGGTGGCCGGTGCACTCAATGCTACATTTGTTACACTTATACCTAAAATCTCCAATCCTCCAACTTTCATGGACTTTCGGCCGATATCTTTGTGTAACCTTGTCTACATAGCCATTGCAAAAGTAATTGCCTGTAGGATCAAACCTGTCCTTTCTAGAGGTATCTCGCAGGAACAATATGGTTTTCTGAATGATCGACAGATTCTTGATGTTGTGGGGTTGCACAGGAGGCAATGCATAGTATCAAATCCAAAAATATCAAGGCCATGATTCTTCAACTTGACCTCTCGCGGGCATATGATAACGTGAACTAGACATTTATTCAGCTGGCTTTTGTACAGATTGGCATTCCTTGGGTGGCCATTAAATGGATTATGGCATGCATTTCATCGGTTAATTACTCTATTTTAATCAATGGTTGTCCTACATACTTTTTTTGTTGCTCAAGGGGATTACGTCAAGGGTGCCCCCTCTCTCCATTACTATTTCTGATAGTCATCGAGGGATTTAGCCGACTTTTACATAAAGCAAATGATGACTCTCTGATTTCTGGGATTCAGGTATCTCCTCACTTCTTTATTACTCATCAATTCTTTGTTGATGATGTGATGTTATTTGGGGGTGCATATTTACAGGAGTGGCGACAAGTATGGTATATATTATTCAACTCTTTTGTAATTCCTCGGGCATAATCATCAATGATATGAAATCGAAAATGTTGAAGCATAAACTGGAGGAGAGCCAGCTCATTGTTTTGTCTTCCGTCCTCCCATATAAAGTTGAAGAACTTACTGATGGCACTAGATATTTGGGTTATTTTCTTAAACCAAATGGGTATAAGATCGCTGACTGGCAGTGGCTCCTGAAAAAATTTGACAAGAAAATCTTCCATTGGCAGTGGAGGTGGTTATCAAGCAGTGGGCGATTGATCCTTGCAAAATCTGTTTTACAAAATTTGGGTGTTTTCTAGTTTTCACTATGTAAAATTCCTAGATCCATTTTGAATAGCATTTGTCAGAAAATCCACCGTTTCATTTGGTCTGGGAATGGCAAACAAAAGATTCATTTAGTGGGCTAGAACAAAATTGCTCGTCCATATGCACAGGGGGGTTGGGCTATCAAAAATATCTTTCACTTCTCCACTGCATTACTAGCCAAAAGCTTATGGCGTGCTTTAACTGCTGATTGTTTATGGGGGCATATTTTAAAAGACAAATACTTCGGCAGGATGTCCACTATTCAATGGATTAGATCCAGGCGTAAGACTACCAAAGGTATCTCAAACATATGGGCTGGCTTACTACTATCCTTTCCGGTGATGGCGGAGTGGCTGGCCTGGGTTCCTAGGAATGGTCATCATATCCTGATTGGGGAAGATCCTATTGTGGGAGGCCCCTCCACTTTTAAACTGTTGACTACTTTGATTTATCACCTCAGACACTGTGGTTATTACTATCTCTACCATATCCTGGTCAGCAATCATCCATCTAAAACCTTTCATTGTTGGCTGAATGCAACTCAACTGGGCTTGATGGGGGAGCTGGCCATCGAATGACAATTTTATATTTTAGATCTCTATCGGGCCAATATACATCTATCTGATGAGGAGGATAGATTACTATGGTCGTGGAATTCCAATGATGGCTTGATTACAGCTCATTCTGCCTACGAGGCGATATGTTATAACAACCGGGTGGATTGGAAGTCGTGGTACAGTGTCTGCTGGCATTGACGTATTCCTCTTAAGGTAAAAATCTTCTCGTGGCTATTATTGGGGAAAAAATCCTCATTTGGGACAACCTACAGAAGCGGGGATTCTAGGGCCAAAATATTTGCTCACTCTGTCATCTTGAGGCTGAATCATCCTATCATCTATTTGTTGCTTGCCCCTTTACTGTTAAAGTTTGGTCCTTCTTCGATGATCCCTTCATCCATTTATAGCAAGACATGTCGTTCTCTCTACAGGATTGGTACAAAAAATTATTTTATGTTAATAATGATTTGGGATGTTTGGCTTGTCTAGTGGCATGGGAGATCTGGAAATATCGTAACCGTTGTATATTCAATAATATCATCCCTGAACCTAGCATGGTTGCATGCCGTATAAAATCCCTCTCGGTCGAGTATATCATTTCTTCTACGGTGGGTCATTATGGGGGTATTCGTAACTGTGTTACTTGGCCTCTGTTCCTTCTTAGATCTGGAAATCGTGCTAGGTTCGATGGTGCTGCGATGCCTTCGTCTGGGCACTGTGGAGCGGGGGTTTTCATTGAATTACAAAATGGGGATTAGATCAGATTATGGATGAGCGGAGGATGTGGCACCAACACCAAAGGTGAGCTTCTAGCATTATGGTTGGTTCTCTTCTTCTCTTCTACGACCAATACCATTTTGGAGCTAGCGACTGGGGATTCACTTGCAATCGTAAATTGGGCTAATAATTGTGCCAGTATCAATGCTCTTGCTCTAAACTCTTGGATGGATTGTACCAGACGTCTCTTGATCAATTTCTCTTCGACTGAGATTATTCATATTTACCGGGAGCATAATTCGGATGCAGATGCTCTCTCTCGGCGTGGTCTTCTGGCACCTGAAGGCCGTATCTATTTTGAGATTTCTTTCGGTTCTGCCATGCCTTCCTCCGGTTACTGGCAGTTATTTCCTCACTAGCTTGTCATGCTAGGGATGACATTTTGTTTTATGTGGGATGATCGGCATTCGGGCCTTCTTCCTTCATATTTATTCCTGATCGTGGAAGTTTTTTTTATGTCAGCAGCTTTCATTTTCCTTACTTTTTCCATTGTACAGAGCGACAATCCAATGTACAACACGACTTCTTTTTCCTTACTTCTCCTTTTGCCTATTTTTTTGGGTTCTATCCTCGGTTACGACTGATTATGGAGGATTGGCATATCCTGGGTTATCTACTTTGTAATGGTTGATCTGCTGGTGTTGTAATGACCGCTTCCTACTTATCTGTTGGGGGATGGTATGGCCCTCACTGTTCTCGGCTACCTCTGGCTGATATGATGTTGTAGCTTACTTGATCGTCTTCGGATGGTTTTTTATACTTTAATATAAAGTATAGTAATTTTCAAGTGAAAAAAAAGCAAAAAAGAAAGTTCATATTATGGAAAGAAGTGCTCGACACTTGAACATTGTAGACCTAATGGTATTAAATATGAGTCAAGCCACATACACATTGGGTCATTGGACAAGAGGAGAAGCTCAATGATAAAATGGTTAGAGATGAGCATGGTAAAAAACAATGGAAATAATGTATCACAGGGATTGATGTGAAGCATTGGCAGAAGAAGCACATAGATGATAGTTGATGAAGCGATACCTAGTTAAGGAGTTCTTAATTCAACACATTATATTTGGAATAGAGAAAGATGCAGGTAAATAAGTAGGTAGATGGTTCTTGTATCATTTTCTCATGCATCTACGGGTAAGATGAGTACTTAGTTGAGAAGTACTTGGTTTAATGTAATTGTATTTGGAGCTAATGGAAAAAATGAAGCTCCCTATTGATGATGAAAATGGTACATAAGACATGCTTGTCTTCTCTACTTCAATGCTAGGACATTGTTTGGTAGACAACTTGAATTGTGTGGGAAGTGGGGTGCTAACTAATTTTTCATTCTTCATAATCAAGCATTACAAAATCTTTTTTATAGATGAATTTTGACTTAAATAGATCTCCCTACCTATTTTTTCCATGTTTCTCTTGACTTTGTATGTTATTCACATGTGATCAATTGATTTTCTTGCAAACCCACACAACTACACACACTAGAGAATATGTCCATCATTCACATGTGATCAATTGATTTTATTGCAAACCAACCTCACATCTAGGGACTCACTTGAAAGCACCAGGGATGAACTAACAATTCCTCACCTACAATGCATTTGGTTGCAAACCCACCTATAAACAACAAGGAAATCACCCACTCACTCACATAGAAGAAATGTCAACTGAAGATATCTCAATTGCACCTCATATCGGATATGTGGACTGAGAATTATTTAGTTATTGTTGGAATTTCATTTTTCTTCCAGTCTTGTTAACCCTCATGACTATTTGAAACATTGGTCTCTCCTTCCTAAGACTCTGGAGTTAAGGGGAGAGATATATGAGAGGGCTTTGATAGTTCCATTTATTTTGTTTTCATTATCCATGCTTTGTCAACCATGAAACATTGAATTAGTTCTATTGAGAAACACAATAGATGGGGAAGTTAATTTTAGTGCCATGTTTTGACATTAAGCTTCAATTTCCATGTTCTGTTGGATATCAAACCTCAAACCAGTTCTCATGACTTGAAATAGCGGAACTGGTGGAACCATGGCGAATCCTCCTCCCTCTAATAGGTAGTACTTTATCCCTATAAGTATTGGAGGCCACACCTACCTTTACTTTTCATTCTTATTTACATTTTTACGTTTTTTTATGTGACTTCCACCATGATATTTGAACCCATTACCATTAGAACTTTCTCCTTACCAGGATTCATTGGGGGCAATCATTACCTAAAATCCTTTACATTTGTGCATGCCATTGATAAAGAATAAAATGATTGGTGTTGGAGGTGTAGCACAAATTTGGTATTGATTTATGGGATTCCTTAGTTGCCCTTCTTTTGTTGTTGAAAACTATTATGCATTGTGGAACCCTTACATTTATGAAGATAAACTAATGATTTGTTGAGATGGTTTTGAGCTTATAATTATTTTTTGGAAAATAATTTGATAGGATGGACCCATCCCTAAACTAGACTTCTTGAATAAGCTCAAATGGGAAATGATCATGCAAATTTTTATAGGTTATAGATGTATCTTTTATTGACCTCTTATTTTTCCAAAAGTTTGGTTGAATTAGTAGTTTAACATGAGAAAACTTGGTCCAATTCACTTGAGAAACACAGTAGAAGGGGGCATAATTTTACCACCCTGTTTGGACATCAAGCTTCATTTTTCTTGTTCTATTGGTCATGAAACCCAAACTAGTTATCATGAGTCAAACTAATGAAAGTGGTGGAACCATGGCACATCCTCCTCCCTCTAGCAAGTATTAATTTGGACCTATAAGCAATGAAGGCTACATGTTCCTTTACATTTTCATTATTATTTAAATTTCTCTATTTTTCATGTGATTTCCACCGTGAGATTTGAACCCATGACGATTAGGAGAAAATCCCTAGGTTGACCCACATTCATTTGAACCCGCAACCATCGAACTGATACAATCCATTAATGACTTACATGTAACTTATATAATACAAAAATCCAGAATTCAGATTCACATATGTTTGAAACTAAACAATACAAATGCTATCAACATACTAGAAACCAAGTATGAATATCTACATAAAAGGAGGATGGATATATTCAATGATTCTACCATAATTATTTTCTAGAATAGACCATTGTCCTCAAGATAGGGGGGGATTTCTTCGAGATGATGTATGTTGTCTGATTTCTGTCTCCGAGGATGTGATTGATAATTGTATTGGGGACATGATCAAACATCATGATTATATCATCCATAAAAAAATACTCAAGAAACCCTTACATTTATGAAGAGAAACTAATGATTTGTTTAGATGGTTTTGAGGTTATAATTATTTTTGGTAAAATACTTTGACAGCATAGACCCATCCCTGAACTAGAATTTTTTTTTGTAAGTTCCATAGAGTAATTATATTAAAATACAAAAAAATAGTACAAGCTCATAAGATTCAAATAGTCTAAGAGCCAACCATGGCATCTCATTGGACCATAAACCAGACCAAGAAATTTTGACATGCTTCGCAAACAAGAAAAATCAGAGCCATCCTGTAAGAGTTTGCTTCCCTTTACAAAAGAAAACATGACCATGGCAAGAGATTCAATGTCTGAGAAATTAATACAAAAAGCCTTATATGACATTCGACGAGGATAATTCAAACTAGACATAGAGTAGATAACGATTTCATGGCCTAATTTCCCGATACCCAATCTAAAATGATGACAAAAGCATAGTAAAATTAAGACTCCAGAATTACTTGGGGCTGCTTGCATCATCTGCATCATGGGGCGTTTCTTACAGAATAGGGCAATGATAATTCTTGGATCTTGAGGTGTTGTTCTTTGCTTTTTTTGATGGAAGCAGCATGGATTTTCTCTAAAGGGAAGGATACCCCAAACTCTTCCACTCAACATGATTCTGTTTCTTGCCACTTGTCAAGGCAATGTATGTCTTGTTTCTAGGTGTAGCGGCCTTCTTACCATGTTGAAGGTCAAGGTGCTTCTCAGGATTGGAGACCTAAGAGGCAGCTGGAGAGGGAGCAGTGTGAGGAATAGGGGGTGGGGAAGGAGGTGGAGGGGAATTCCCCCCTTGCTCAAAATCCTGTGAAAACATAAGAATATGGCCGAGCGATTACTTGACCATCCAATAGTGCTTGCGTCAAGTCATTTCCCGTTGGCTTGTCGTCTGCTGAACAACTAGATCCTCTTCCCAGTCGTCTAGGATGGTGCGTAGTTACATTGGGACAGAACTATCGTAACCAAAATCAATAGAGCTCTTGCGTCTCCATTTATCTGTGCCTTCTTCTACCATGAAAGAGACCTCTTCCTCCACGACGCAGGTTGGATCTAGGCAGCTGGTACATGGCTATAGTCAAACCTTTATTGGGTGTATGCCAAAACTGTTGAGAAACGAAAATTATTTTAAGGAAACAAGGGTCATGGAGAAACCGGAAACCTGAGACAAAAGAGCTTAGGCATGCAATGCGCAACCAACCATACGGACACAGAGGATAAATACTAGTTGTGTTTCCCCTACTCCACCTTCAAAAGCGGTGGTAGATCCTATAATTAAACCTTGGAACGACCTTTCTTCCTGTCATAACTTCGCACTAGAGTGGAATGATTTCCATCGTACCTCAACCACCTCTGCAGATCGCTTGGGATATCAAATTAATTAAGGCCGAGTTCATCGAAGTGTGCCCGCCTTAAATTGCATGGTATGTCGAGCGAGAAGGTCGAGCTACGTGGTGGAAGGTGGAAGCTTCTCGGTTGGAATCGTTGTACCCTCCTTGATCACCTACATCAGGGGGTGGAAATATTGCTTGGCCAGGGTCAGGAATTCCTATTTGAGCATGGTGTCGTTTAGCATTTCCAAATCCAGGTCTCGAAGGATTGAGTTACAGGATATCCCTTCGTTTGCTAGTCTATCTGCCACTGTGTTTGATTTCCTTTTGACATGCTGAAACATTATAGATCCTAAGGTAGGTAAGGAATCCGCTAATTGGGAGAGACCAAACTTGAGCCTCCAACTTGGTGAGAGTTTACTTATTTGGGCACCGGATTTTGAATTAATGATTTTTCTTTGTGTATTTTCCTCTGCTTTGATGGGATATTCTAAGGTTTCCTACATAACTACTAGGTTTCTCTTCAATTTTCTTTTTGGGGAGCTTGGAATTTTTTTCTTCTTCAATGTTCTTTTGTTATTCATAACCCAAACAAGTCTTGTCAAGAGAAGATATTTGACAACTAAGGATGTTATCTAAGATCATAGTGCTCTTTTCAAATTTTGGGTTTATCTTCATCTTGTCCAACTCTTGTTTTAGAGAAACAATCTCTAACTCTCTTTCTTGGCACATATCTTCCTTCTTCTTGAGTTGGCCAGCTAGGAATTCTTCACTTTTTTATCTCTTCCACTTGAACCCTTAGACTAATAATAGTATTTTCATAAAGTTCTTCTTGTTTTTGACAAAACTTTCTTTTTTTTGAATTTGGCTTGTTAAATCTTCTTCAATCTTCTTGTCCTCTTCTATTTGACTTCTCAGACCAACAATGGTCTTTTCAGCTTCTTCATGGTTCTTGTGTATTTATTCTAGTTTCCTTGTGAACCTTTATTCAACTTTTCTTGCCTCTTCCTTTTGAATCATAACATTCTACAGATTTGTGCTTTGTTGGGTATCTTTCTCTTCTAGTTGATTCTTCAATGTTTCTTTAGTCTTCTTATCCTCCTCTACTTGTGCTTTTAAAATAGTAACAATCTTTTCATCCTCACTTATCTTTTCTTCTAGTAATGTATTCTTTTCTTGATACCTCTATAGTTGTTCGATTAACATCTTGTTCTTCTTCCTTGCATTATTCAAATAATCTAGAGCACTGATCAGTTCCCCTTCAAGGTCTATTTAAGATTCTAATTGATCATTCTCTTTTTCTTCTGAGGCATTGTTTTTTCTCTTAATGACTTCATCATCCTTTCTTTTAATAGGAACATCTAATGTCACAAGGTTTTGATTTACAACAAGAATACTTACTTTATTACACTTCCTTTACCTTTACTTCACTTGATTCAACAACAACATGTTCATTTGAGATGTCTTTTGTCTTCTTTGATGTTTTTTCTTCCTTTTAATCTTCTGCACATTCCTGCATTGCTTCCTTTGTTTATTTTTATTATAGTTTGTCCCATAGGTCTTTAGCTGATGTGCATTGTCCTAGTTTGACTTTAACAAGATCATATATTACATCCAAGATGGTANTACTTATTGTGAAATTGAAATCATCGCTAATGATAAGTAACCCTCAATCAAGAACCTTAAGGGGGGAAAAATGATCCCATAAGCCTTGCTTCACAGAATAAGGTCCATACACATTAAAGACTGTGAATGATCTACTAGTGCCACTACACAACAACTTAGTGCAAAGTTCTGAGAAAATGGAATAAGAGTTAATGAGAATTAGATTTGAATTCCAACCTAAAATGAGGCCTCCCAATAAACCAATAGAATTACTGTATATAAAGTCTTAGCCCCATTTTTTTTTTTAATCCACATATCAACTGATCACCACACCCATCATTTTATCCATCAACATCACAGCCATATTTTACCTATCTAGTATTTTGCCAAGGGCTAGGTGTTTGTTAGAACCACCCAACCCTCTAATGTTGAGTAAGAGTATAAGCATTACGAACCACCCAACCCTCTAATGTTGAGCGGGAGTATAAGCATTAAGAACCCTACATGGAGGATCTCTATGCTCTAAGTACCTTGATTCAATGAATGCTTACCTTGTTGAGCTTCTAGCATTTATTTAACCTTCGTTTGATGTAAGAAATATTCTCTACCCATGGGTATAAGCTGGTCCTTGGTACTAGATGTGGAAGAATCTTTTGTGTATGCTCAATGTATAAGAGTTATTTTGAACAAACAATGATATGGGTATAATATTTGGTTTCTTGGAATTCCGCAACCTTTTTTATAATATAATTTTATACCCACTCTCTTTATAATAAAATATTTTCTGGTCAACCTAAACTAATAACTAGTCAACGCAAATCGAATGTCATATACCATGCTTGTGGGCAGGTATAATAATGCATATTTAACAATGTAT
>NWUY0300006592.1:44694-57513 GCA_004151065.3 Larix sibirica
GGTAGGGAGTTAGTTGATCTTCAAAAGAAAGATTTATCTTACTTTTCTTGAAAACTTTCACAAAATAATACTAACAGGATTCATGGAGATGTTACACCTCCGACCTACCCACTCTCCCCACTGAATGCTCCATCCTCTCAGGATAGTACATCATCTTCCATCCCTCCCTCTGCTCCCCTCGTAGCTCCCCTGCTTCCATGCCCAGCCTTGAGCATTGGAGCCTACCCCCCCGGGATTTTTCAAACTTAACTTTGATGGAGCATCCAAGGGCAATTCTGGCACTGCTGGATTCGGAGGAGCCATCAGGGATGACTCAGGAACCATCAAGATCATCTTCATGGGTAACATTGGCCATGACACCAACAATGTTGTTGAAATTTTTGGGCTCTTGGAAGGACTCAATTGTGCTCATAGGCATGGATGGCTCCCGCTCATTATTGAAGGGAACTCCAAAATCATTCTTATCCTTGCGAGTAAACTCCACAATGGGGCCAAAGTGGAAAAACTATCACCAAGTTGGAGACTGATGCAGAGACTTCAGGAACTTGCTAACTCCATCACCATAGCTAGTTCCCTTACTTTCCATCATGTCAAAAGAAAATCCAACGCGTTAGCAGATCACATTGCGAATGAAGGGATTAAATGCAACATGAATTATGTGGAGGATACCCCAACTGCTCCAGCCACAAGGATAATTCACCTCCAGTTCCAAACTTTGGCCAACAGGGATCTCATTCTCCCAGATGCGGGTGCCAGCTCCACACAGATGACAGATGTGCACAAATCCACGACATCTGGTCACATGCCTCCTATACGAACGCACATTAATGTCATATGAATTCCGTCAAGTTGTGAGGCCATTTAATAATCATATCATTGACGTCACCTCAACCTCTCTGGCCACCACGACAATGGATCTCCTGCGTGTGAACCATAGGCTCTTGGCTCAAAGCATCGATCCGCTGTCCTCTTGTTCGATGAGGCTCATTCTCTAGGTTCTTCATGCTCTTATCCTTACTCCTTCTATGCTTCACGATCTCTACGCATTCACCTACCTGCACATGCTCTCCTACAGTTGCATCACCTCCCCAACGGCCACTATGGGAAGAACCAAAGGGGCTAAGACCAAGACCAAGAAGGATGCGAACACTCCAGAGGAAATTCCATTGAGGAGAGGTTACATACCTATTGTCTCCATTCCAATTCATATGCTACTGGACAATTGGGAGGCCAAGATCATTGCTGAAACCATGGCAGCTGGAAATCAGGAGCAGGGTTGGGACCCATATTGGCTGGTTAAGAATATGATGGGGCAGCTTATGGAAAATATGCAGCTAAACTGGGTCTCTACGCACCACGCCACCCAATCCCTGCTAGCTATTCTGCCTAATTTGGCTTCTACTCTTGGCACCCTAAACAACACTCACTACTAGGACTCTTATGCTCCCACTCGACTCCTTGGCCATGACTTTCGCTCGGGGAGCACCACCCCTGGTGCCACCTCGTTAGTTGTGGTCCTGAATGGCTTGGACAAGTTTAACCTCGATGGGCATTACAGGAAACAAAGAACAGATGAAGGGTAAGGAGAAGTCTCAAACCTCCTTCCCCATTCCTCATCCCTTGGGCCCCATCCTAGTGAAACACACTCGCAGTGAGCAGTCTGCCTTCGCCCCTGTGCTGCCCAGAAAGACAACTCCTCTACCTATGAAGCACTCGGCTCTTGTCAAGCCTGTGACGAATCATGAAACCTCTGCTTCAATGGAGGAGAATGCTACTCAAATTTATTCTAAGGCATTGAGGGACAACGCACCATACAGCTTCCCAATTCTGGAGGAGACTCCGTAGGCAACGGACTGAATAGGTTTCTTGTTGTCTTTTGTCTTTTTTTTTCCTTCTAGATATGAACAATCTGCAGAATACCGTTAAGGCCATGAACTCATTGAATTTTCACAAGGATTTTTTGTGTTGTAATATTTTGATTAGCAACAACTCTCTTGATAGACATGGATGGAACCTATGGGCCAGACCATTGTGGACTGTAATCTATTTTGNATTTTGTACTACTTTTAATCTAATATAATCTGCAACTATTACAAAAAAAATATGAAATGTGACAATTGAATAAGACAATTGACTTAAAACAAATTCCATCCAACTTGAAACTAAGTATCATTACCTAGGCATCAACAAAAGCATGAAATTGCTCCACAAACCAATGCTTACTACCAATAGGTGATGCATACGACCTCTTTGGGGTTATCTATGACCTAGAAACTTGGAAAATACTTAACCAATTATGAAATTAGTGCAACATGTGGACTTACAGCCTCTAAGAATTTCTAGGTTGCCCAACAAGAGATTAATTGCATAACGTTCAATGTTTTAACATACCATGCATAGAGAAACACCCCAGACCAAGAAAATTCACCACAAGAAAATAAAATTCATCCCATGAAATGATAAATTCAGCTGTGCATTGATAAATTAACCCTAGGGAAAGCAAATTTTCCCTAGGCAATGAAAGAATGACCCAGGAAAAGAAAACAAATCCCTAGCCAATCAATAAGTCTTAAAATCTCAATTTAGAAAGTCATACAAAATTGAAACAACTCTTAAATTTAGTCCCTTGATCTATCAGATTGAATGTACACCCAATGGGTGAGATCTTATAGTTGTTAGAACTTCCCTAGTTTAGGGAACATAGTAGATATGCAACAATCATGCTATTTTCGCTACTCGTAGGTCACACATTAATTTTCAAAACTCATTTCTAGGCAATAATGACACATAAATGCTCTTAATCCAAACATTAAGTAAAGTAATACATTAAAACAATCACACATAGACAAATCATTCCACTTTGAGATATTGCTTACAATCTTGGAAACACAAATGGGAAACCAACATTTGAATGGTATCTTAGTCTATTTTTGCGATCACTATTTACAATGCTGCTAATGACTCTCTCGCATATTCTATGTATTCTCTTCTCTATGGCCAAAATATCCTTTGTGAGTGAATATGAAAGGGGAAATAGGGAGAACAGGGGTAATGGAAAGGTTGACATGCATAACCTTTCATTTCCCATTCCTCGTCCTTTCTCTCCTATTTCATTTTTCTTTTTACATTTAAGTCTTTATTATTCATTACTTTACATTGCCTTTTCTTTTATGGCTTACTAGCCTTCATTAAATGCATAATTTCATTTAGGTATTGAGTCTTAGATCCGTTCATTGGGTTGGATCAATTTTGGATATTCTTGTTATAAAACCATTGGCAAATTGGTTCAAAATATATTGTTTAGTTTTAATATAGATTATGGATATAACTGATGTGATTTTATTTGTTGCAAATTTAATTTGGGTATATTTATTTATTGGTACAAAATTGATATTAAATTATTAATATTTGTTATGCTTTTAAATATCTCAATTCATATTGTACTACTTTGTATTGTATTTATATAAAAAATAGTTTTGAATTACTTGATTCTATTTATTTGGATCTTGAAACATGACCATTAATTTCATATTTAAGAAAATTGACATTGTATAAACTTTTGGATGCTCTCAAGGAGTTTCTTCCCCTTCTTGTTGCAATAGAAATGTGTTTTCATTGTAAAAATATAGATGTTTACACACTCTTAGGAATGAGAATGTGTTTGTTTTCAAATATGTTTGGCCCCATACCAATCCTCCACACGACCATGTCATGTATTTCCCCCAAACAAATTGTCATAGTAATGCACATGTGTTCCTAGTGCATGTGTGATTTAAGAACATGCATGTGTTCCTCAGTGTATAAACAAAAAAGGGGTCAACTGTTAATTTTGTATTACATCTCCAAAGACTGAAAATGATTCCCATTTTGAGCAAATGTGAGTGGGTTCCAACTAGGATAAGCTACTATTATTCACCATAATCCATTTGTAGTGGTTTTCCATTATACAATGTAGGTAAGCCTTATGTTTGTTACCAATTTTATGTTTTTAACCTTTTAGAAGTTTGCGTTTTTTTAAAATATTTTTTTATTGATGAATTGAAATTAATATTATTCCACAAAGATGGCATAAAACCTTGATCCAAATAAAAAAAATAAAACCCTAACCCCCAACAAGACCCATATAGTAAAATAAATCAATGCTTAGATGAGATGAGAAACTTAATTAGGGAACTTATAAACACGAGAAAACCATCCTTCCTGTCACTAGCAACATCCCTTGACACCATTGCGGCTTGCATTAGCCATGCCCATGGCCAATTATTTGATATATCCAACTATAAAGCTAGCATGGGAAATTTTACTCAACTAAAATTAGTAAGGAAGAGATTAAAAATTTAAATATAACCAAAGAATGAGTGCATTTTCTAGTCGTTCATTGACCCTAGAAGTAACTAACCACTTGGTTCAGGAAAGAGGCACCTTTGCATGGATCGGTGCACATTAAAACCATGGACAAACAAATAGATGGATTGATGTATTATGGTATTTGATAAACCTCCCTACAATAATAGGGAGGTTACCTTGTATGTTCTTCAAAAATTATGGGTTGAGATCATTCTTGGTTTCCATGTCAATTATTTTGACATTGGTGAATTCTAGGAGGATGGTCTTGGATCGAGTTAGGATCATGAAATTTTTATATGTAAACCATTGATAGGTATTCCCTCTCCTAGGATCATGCCTATCGAACACATAAACCACCCACAAAGACACCTCGTCTTGGATATAGGATTCGAGCTAGTAGTAGCATGATATAATCCTCAACACATAGTATAATACAACATAGTGCATTTGCAGCAAGATATCATTGAGAGAAATATTCCAATGATGCTAGACCACTTGGAGTCATGCCTCCATCTAACTAGGATGGATTTTCCTCATCAATTCTCACATTACAAACATACTTTTTATGGCTTGTGATAGGATCCTATTAAGGACAATTTCTTGGATGATGTTACTATGACATAATTTGTATATAGAATTCTTATGTATTTAATGTTGCATTTGAAAAATATTTGGTAAACATTAGTTTAAATTATTTGTAAATGTATTTGTTTCGCATGTGCATCTCTTTCGATACTCACCCCTCCATCAAGGTGGCAAGGTGTCTCATCTCTTGAACTTGATGCAGTGATTGCTACAACTTGTTCGATTGGCACTCCTCACAACTAAGTATTTATATGACTTGATTTTTTTCCCCTATGAGTTTGTGTATACATTTTCCTTGACTAGATTGCCAATTTAAATTAAAATTGAACCTAAACCCAAGACTGTCACATAATAATTTCATATGTCCTCAACAATGACTAGATTACCCTTATATATACATATCCACTCATTGAACATGTGGCCCCTCCATTAGGTCGACCCTATTACATATGCATTTAGCCCCAAATAGCCCCCCTTTGGGTCATATTATATACATTTAACCCCATATATGCCCCCCCCTTGGGTCATATTATATACCCCATATATGACCCCCCTAGGGTCATATCAAATACCTAGGTCATGAATGAAGTATATGGTAAAAATTAATGATCAACATTCACTCATTCAATTTGTACAAAGGTAAAATTATTATTTGATTTGAATACTTTGTTTCGGTTCAATTTCCATTGGTCTCTATATTCCCATTACTGTTTGAACCCACTGTCGTCCTTATCCCTTGCATATGCACAATACAATAATGTATAGTGCACCATTCTCTTATTTCAACCCTCGTATGCTAAACCCTATCTAATCAATTTATTGTGTTCATAAGAGAAGGATGAAGTCATGCCTTTTTTATGCTTTCATATTGCAATGTACTATTTGATTTCTTACTTGAAATAGTTTTGTGAGTTGAAAGTAATAATATTTTGCTTATGGCACTAGATAAGTTTCTTTAGCAGAGGATCACATGGATATAGACATGGACAAAAGAGGATATGTAATGTAATACAGAAAGAAGGTAGGAATAAGAGGGTAATAGTTTCTGTGCATTTTGATGAAAACTTAGACAAATTTAAACAGCTAGCTCAAACATAACATTTGTACTTGAGTGGATAAGCCTTGTTGTATCCTTTTAATTATATGCATGTCCCTTTACAACCTCATACGAGTATCACGTATATTTAATTATCTTAGCTTAATCCCTGAAATGATCGGTGGTGGTCAATCAAACAAAACTATGAATCTAAGGAAACCTTTCTCTGGAATAATCAATTCACCATATTGTCAAAAGGAACTGCAATTATATGTGAACTACAATTACATGTGAACTCACTGATAATATTTTGTGCAATTCCTTCATCTTATTAATAGAAGTCTATTGATATTAAATATCCATTACTCAAGCCACTTGTTACAGAAAAAGTTAAGCAATTAGCCTTATCATCCCCCAACTCTAAAAAAAAAATCCAGTTCCTCTCGACCTATCACTATCCACCCAAGAAATGATACAAGAAAAACTGAAGGAGTGACAAAGAGATAAATATCTCATCTAGATGTGCATCTAGAGACTTTTTAGATCACATGTAGGTGAGAGTGTCATTTTTTACTTTGTTTGATGATGAAAACAATTTTCAATTTTGATATCACATGACTGGGAGTTATAAGGGTCTTATTTAAAAATTTGTTTTGATTAACAACAAATTTGTTGTAATGGGACCCCATCCTCCCTCTCTACCTTGTGTCACGATTATATCCTTTTCCCTTTGGTCGATTCCTAAAAGTTAATATTGTTTTAACTTTTTAAAAGAAAGAAATGATATTTCTCCCTTCGACTTTTATGAGATAACTTATTAATTAAAGAAAGTAGTTGTAACTCCTAACCGCTTGGAGCAAATATAAAGGGAGAAGGAATTCATTACCAAAGGACCCATGAATTATGGGTGAGGGGTATGCTAGAGCCTAGTGAGGATTGCATTATTTTGTATTCATCATCCATACTTTTGTTTTTGTGGACCTAATGATTTTGTTGATACTTGGGATTTTTTGAAAAGTGGAAAAGAAAGAAGAGTGGGATCATGGTTTAAGTCTTATTTTAGAAAAGAAGGTAGTTTATTAATTTGGTTGTTTGATCTATTAAAAGTTTTGATTTTTCAATGCTAATCAATAATATCTTGTGTATATGTTAAATTATTTTGTGTCACACTTCATTGCGTGGTCCAAGCCAAGTAATCTCTTCTTTTGTTTTTGTTTGATACACTTAGTTGTTCTTGTATGATCCCAATAGAATCTAGAACTTCTAGGGTTTTCTTCGATCCAAGATTTTGCAGAAGCTTAAAGAAAACATTTAGTTCAAGACAATTGTATGGGTCACGTTGATTATAAAAGGATCACTTTTTGGGGCTCTCAAATTAGTTATTTTTTTTATTTCATGCTTCGACGACAACATAAGAATCCAAAAATATATTTTATTTCATCATTTTCCTCTTGTCAAATATTTTTGCTTCGCTAATATCACTTCATTATATTCATAGTTTCGTTATACATTGTTTCATTTTTATTTCACATTATTAATTCACAAAATATCAAAACAAAAAATAAGAAATTCGGGATTAGATTTTCCTTGTATGGAGTCTAGCATGTTTTTTTTCTAGGGAATAAAACCTAGGGTACAAATTACGTCTCTTCCTACCTATCCTCATAGGAGGTTGAGATGGTTGGTTTTAAAACTTTACAGTTTCAAAATCAACAAGGTCGAGGAGACCCCAGATGATTAAAGGTAACCATATGATGATCGTTGAGTAGGTTATGGGTGGGACATGCCTCAAATGGGTCCATATGTTCCTTATGATATTGCAATGCCAATTGTCTCAGTGAATCCAATGACGTAAATATTTTGAGTTTGGGACCTTTATTTGCACCTACTTCTTTGAGACGATACCTACACTGCAACCCCATGATGTGTAATACCCTAGTCGTTAATCCTTATACTTATTATAATAATTTTCTTAGGTGACTATGATTTGTTTAAATAATGGTGTGATGACATGACTATATGATTATTGTTTGACTATGGTTTATTAAATGTTCATGTGACTATGACATGTTTAGTTTATTATTTTATTATGTGACTATGACATGTTTGATTACGTGACTATGGACTATGGACTTAGATGTTGATATTATTATTGATGTTTCTCTTAAATCAATAAACAACTAGCTCAACGGACAACTAAAAGAGTATGGGAGGTAACAGTTTCACAAGTGAGGAGGATGAGACATTGTTTCCTAGTGCTTGATTGGAAACCCAAACTTTGAACTTGGACTATCTTGGACCTTGCTTATGTTATTTGAGTTATTTTGGACCCTTCTTAAACTATTTTGGGACTTTGGAATAGTTAGTTTTGATTTTTTATGACTAAAAGAGTTACTAGTGTACCCTCATGGAGATATTGTGGACTCCACTTGGTGAATGTGCCCTCTTTGGGAGATGTTCTCTCCTATTTATGCGATTTTGGTCATTTATGAGCCCTTTTCCTAGTTTTTAGGGGTTGCAAGCTATTTTCTAGCTTCCACTCTTACACAGTGCATTGATGACCCTATTTTTGTGCTTCCACTTAATAATTTNTAATTTGTTGTAACTCCTCCTCATGAAGCTATTTAAGGTTAAGTAACCCCCTAGATGAGCCTCCACTCTCTTAATTCGAATTTGGGAGTGGGACCCACCATATCCAACCCCTCCTTATGCAAATTTGAGTTGCTCTCTCATGAAATTTGAGTGGGTACCACCCAAATTGAATTAGCTCAATTTTTCCCTTGGAATTATATTTTTATTTCAATCGACCCCTTGTCGTAAAGTTCACTCGCTCTCTTGACATGAGTTGTCTTACCTTGGTTTGATTTTCCTTTCCACCTTATAAATTCATGAGCTCTCTTCTTGTTAAAACTAATACTGAGCTTGGATTGTTTGGCATATGCTCTTCTCATTGGGTTGTGAGTGTGACATTTATATTGTTGTATTGGGACTGAGTTCATGTTGCTTGATTCCCTTAGAGCCTAGTCTAGTGTCCAAGTTCTTAGCCATGTATGGGAGGATCCCATCGGTAGTAGAGAGAGACAATTACCTTAATTCTACACAGGTACCTCTACTTGTCCAGGTTCTTAGATAGGTATGGGAGGATCCCATCAGTAGTAGAGATGGAGTGATAGTAGATGGTCATGTGAAGTTTATGGGAGTATATTTCTAGATTGAGGGTAATCTACTTGTGGATTTGTGGCCTCATATTAGTGGTGGCCTATTCAATTTTATGTATTGATTGTGCCTATGGCTAGGAGGAACGTCGTCTCGTTGGAGCCAGTTTCCCATACTGTGAGATAAGTATTTCTCATATGTTTTAATATGATATTATGATGAATATGTGCAAGGTGACTAGTTTGATTTATCTATATGCTTGGTTATTTTATGTTAGGATATGATTATAGGAATAATGGACTCTATAGGATGCCAAACTGAGATGTTATTCTTTCTAATCTTCTTTCTCTTCTTCAAAAACCGTAACAATGGCTCTATGGTATTAAGAGGGGTGAAAACATATGCTATATTTCACTAATATTTTATCATTTATGTGTTTTGGGACATGTCCCATTGTGTCTGGAACAATGTTTCTAGTAATAAACACTTCTCGTTTGGTTGAAAAAGCTTTTGGATGACCAGGAAATGTTCGTTTTGGTGTGGCATTTTTCTTGGTGCCAAGTTAAGCACACCATATTTTTTGTTTGGAAATGTTTTGTGCATGGATGTGATCCTATTTGTATATATGAGTTTGAATAATTTAATATGAATGTACATTTTATTTATTCATGGAGGGAGGAATCCATGCAATCTAAAATATATTAGTGAAAGATGGTTGTAGGGGATAGACATTGGGAACTGATTATGTGGGTTGTGATTGTAGTCAGTGCCTTCTGTTTTGATTTGGTTGTGGTGTGTCTGTAGGTTAAAACCTATGACTGTTCATTGATGTTTTATTTCTTACTATTCATCCTCACAATGCACACACATAGAAGCACTGAAAATCTTACATACTAATTCCTAGTTTTCCTAGAAACTAGTCTAGCAGTTTCTTTAGAAATCTGAATGTTCTGTATATACTTCTATGAATATGAATCATTTGATAATGTTTATTTGTTATAACTATACATTTAAAAGAGACACTAATGGCTATATAATTTCACCTGGTTATAGTATAATAATTCTATAAATATTTTAGAAAACTGGGTGTGATCAGTCCAAAACCTATTAACTAGTTTTGTGTTTTCGAAACTTGTAATAAATTTACTAATCATGACCATAGTTGAAGATGAATGTTATATATTGATTAATAGGACATATTGTAATGGATTTTGGTTATATCCTTTGATAAGATCTGAAAATTGAGGCTAACTTTTGAAGAATGGAATAACATCATTAGCTTAATTAAGAATCGTAATTAGCTTAATTAAGTGTCACTATTTCTTGTGTTAAGGAATATCTTTCGAGAGGACTTTTAATCTGAAATTAAAATCATTTAAGGCTATAGGTGGCTGATTGTGAAGTTAATTAATGACGTTCATAGTCTTAACAAGCACATATTCATTCCTGATCAGACGATCTTCCTTATTTTGATAGTTAAATTTCAAAGATCGAAATTGTCGTAATTTTATAAAAAGGCAATTTTAATTATTTGGTCTCATTGAATTTATTCTAATATTTTATTTTTCCATTGTGCTTAATATTAATTTATCCCTCTTAGAGATAATCACATGTCCTAAAACTTAGGTTTTTAGCCGAGGACATTACAAGTGATATCAGAGGCATGTTTCAAGAATGCGACTGTTGAGCCTTCCGCAACTTTGTAAAATTTTGTAAATATGCCTTAGAACTATTAAAGTTAACTTTTAATAGTTTTGAACAATAATAGTCTTGTGTGTTTTTCTAATAGTAATTATTAATCAACACATTGAAGATCCAAATGCAAGTTAATCAAGCAGTGCGGTTATCAAATTAATAATTTTTTAAGTCAAACCAACGAAGATTAGAAGACTCAACAAGTATGTAATTAGGGAGTACAAATGTATTATGAGGGACAGAGACCCTATAGCTCGGAAGAGGAGTTGGTTTGAAGAAGAGAAGTAAGAACAAGTAGGCATAAGAGGAGCGATGAAGCCTCCAATTTGGAGTATTCTGTAAGGAAGCATATGGAGGATAATGAAAGGATTATCCACATTTAGGAACAGGTCATGAATGAATTAAATACATTAAAGACCATCTAGAGACCATCTGAAAAAATACATTGGGGAAGTAAAGGAATATGCATATCATCTTCAAGGAAATTGATCCAGGTGGATATTGGTGGCCACCTGCCTATTCCACTTGGACCCCCACCATTGTTTCTNGTATATGTGCAATGGTGGTTGAATTGGTTGTCTGAATGTTCATGTATTGAATGCCATGATCTATATGCAGGGAGGATGAATGTCATATAATATTTTGCTATGCTCCTTACCTTCTTTCTATTATTCTTCCTCTTAATCATAAATTGTAATTTTGGCTCTATGGTATTGAGAGGGGTGTAACCATGGTATTGAGAGGGGTGCAACCATAGCCTTTGTCATCCATTTATTCTCATTTTTTAGTCATGAGACATGTTCCATTGCGTCCGGAACAACATTTATAGTAAGGATCTCCTTTCGTTTCATCGAAAAAGTTTTCTATATGACCAATATATGTTCGTTTTGGACCAGCATGAGTGCACCAATTGTTAGATTGGAAATGTTATGTGCATGGATATGCTCCTATTTGCATATATGAGTTTGAATAATGTAATCTGAATGTGATATTGATTGATGGAGGGAGGGAGGCAGCTATACAATCTTAAATATATTAGTGAAAAATGGTTGTAGGGGACACCCATTGGGAGCTACTTTTGTGGCATGTGATTGCAGCCAGTGCCTTTTGTTTTGCTTTGGTTGTGGTGTGGCTGTAGGTTACAGCCTACATATGTGTCTTGATGTGTTATTTTCTTACTTTTCATCCCACCAATAGAACACACATAACAACGCAAAAAAATAACTCAGTTTGGGGAACAACTGATAACTCATGGATAACAATACTCAACTACTTAAAAATTATGGTTTCAGGAATTTATAATGCATGAATGGGTTTTAGGACCTTATTCTCACCAAGGACGATGAATAATATGACTTAATCACGCTTTTTTGTGATTATGACCTTTGGAAAATAACTTAATTAATTGTCATAATTATCTTAATTGAGTAATTAGTTAAATATCGCAACTTTAATAATAATTTGACTCTAGAATCAAGAGTTTGATTATTTGAAGTCTTGGCTAGAACTATATTTTGTCTCAATATTTTTCACTTAAACTTAACTTAGTCTTAATATTATCACCCTTAACCTTAGTTAAGGGTCGAGGACATTACAAATGACCATGGAGGTTCTTATACTCCTCGGATGCGATATAGAGCCACCAAAGATGAAGAAGAAAATACACCACCTTTATGGTGGAATTATGTGATATGGATCCTTAAGTGTCCTTTGAAAATGAAGTTGTTTTCATGGTTGGTTTTGCACAAATTCGTGTTTGTTTGGGATATTAGGATTAAGTGGTTTTCGATTGGACCTAGCAGATGTCCTCTTTGCTTAAACAACGATGAAACGTTAGAGCACTTGTTCATTCACTCTCCTTATATTGTCAAGCTCTAAGATCATGTTTCGAAGGTCAAAGGGATCAAATTCGTTGGGAATGGTTTGTACATTCTGGATGCTTTGCAGTACTAGACCAATAATAAGGACTATTTAGATTTTCTAGCTCTTCCGGGTATCAT